>DWUN01003010.1:0-12737 GCA_018249975.1 Passova gellias
TTATTTCTTCTCCAATGTATGTAGTATATACGAGTACATACACTTTGAATCACTCGCTAAATTCAAAGGCTAATAAGTTTTGAAATAATGTTGTTCACTTTCGTGTAACTGTTTCAAAATGTTTAGATATATAATAAGTATTACAAGCAAATCCACAAAATCATCATTTCAACAAAAATCATGATGAAATATAATGTAGCTTAATGTAGGTAATAGAACGTAATGCAATGATATGTTGTTAAATATCCAGTAATATTTAATGAAAAGGGCAAATTATACGTAATCTAAAAACTTTAGAACTTTTTAAAAATTACATCAGTATGGTTATAGTCATATTATGTTACAATCGACTTGGCAAAAATCTATAGTTATAACCGAGTGGTTTTGATTTCAGCTTCTCGTTTCAAAGGTTTAAAGTTCAAATCAGACACGCACTTCCACGCATCTTACCAATAACGATTTAAGCTTAAATATATCTCTCCATAATGGACAAAAAAAGCATAAGATAAACTTTTCCATGATGTTCGCGAAGGCGTTATGGCTACCAATTCTCAGCCAACATGGCACACGATGGCCTCATGCGTTCTTCAAGGCTCATCTCTTCTTCCAACAGTAAACGATTAAGGACTTATGATAATTTATAGGTAATTAGTAAATAATATTTACTGAATAAAAAATAATAAACTCACCAGTTGATGTGTGAGCGGGAACCGCGGCTGAACGTTGAGTGCGCGATAGGAGCCGAGGAGCCGCCGCACGATAAGGGGTCAGGAGTCATGTGGCCACGGCTTTGTCACAAAATATCCGTTGCAAAATTACTTATTATTATTAATGCGCATTTTATACGGACGTTGCTTGCGCCTACACATGTTAAACGAAAGTGCAGCGGTTTGAAATTGTATTCCTACAGGCATACCTATGTGATGACGGTTTTTACATTCACATGTAGGTATTTTCTTGATGGATAAGTATAATACTTCAGTGAGGAAGTATTGTATTACTGATTTAAAGCGAAAATATTTTACTATAAAAAAAATATATTGTAGTGCAAAATAGGTCAAATGACGATGTAAGACATTTGCTACTCTTCTAATTTCATTGCAGGAGACTAATCTGTTGTATCTAGATTATCACCTGGTGTAGGTTCACCCAAAAACTTTTAACGACAGCGGGGCCAAGGCCGCAGACACCAAGTTCGGGATGGTGGGACGGGCAAGTGGAACAGCCGACGTGACCTCATGCACGAAAATAGGCCAATGGAATCAAGTTTTGTGTATTGTATTTAACTTGAGTCTATTATTGTTTTTTTATGTTATGTTAAGTTATAAATTGAACAAACTTCAAAGTGTACAAAAGCAGATCTTATCGCTAAGCAATTTCTATTACAAAAATTCGTGTACTTAGATGAATAGAAGAGAGAGAATGCCGCTAAAGATAAGAAAGTAGATTTGGTAAATCAATATAATAATATTTAAGTTATAAGAAAAAGGACACAAAACCAAAATACCTAATAGTTGTATACAACCTATACGTGGGTAACAAAATTGAAAAGCACAACAAAACGTTAAAAGTGCCTTAGGAATTACATATGTTCATACATAAAAATCATAATAACAAGATTTTCCTAACCTTATAGCTGATTCCAAACACTTGTACTAATTTGACGTAGCTTGAGCTAGCCGATCAAAATATAATGCGCTACAAAGAAATTGCGTAAATTTTTCTGAATATCTAAACTTTTTGGGCGTAAAAGAAAACACTCACCTCTTAGAAGTGGGAACGACGATAATGAGCCCGCGACGACAGCGTTGTTCAACTCCTGCCCACAAGTGGGCTCTTCCGCCATGAAATGAACAATTACTGTACACGACTACGATATTAAAACGATCTCGGCACGATCGGTCGTGGCACACACGACAACCTTTGAAAATGATTATCGGAGCATTATTTTTGTTTACTTCTTTTTTATCCAACGGTTTGTAATTTCAAATACTGATCGAAAGGCCAACCTCGAGAAGTCTCGTGAATCGATGAAATTCACAATGACAACACATCGTAACGTTCATTAACGCTCATCAAACTATCTTTTAAGATGTGCTAAGTTTATTTATTGGAAAAATATCGTACACTTATGACAATATCTTTTCTATAGGTAGTATTTAATATGACAATTGAACTTATATAACAATCTTCTTCTCAGTCGTTTGTTTCATTACTGAAGATCGTGCCCTTGAAAGGACCGTGTTGTGCGTAAGTTGCTTTCAGTTTGTTCGGTCTTCAGTTTCCCTTAGGGCAGTTGTCATAAACAGTCTACTAAAATAAAAAAATGTTCTGTTCTACAACTGGACGTGTCGTATGGAGAAACAGTTCAATCATAGTTTGTCTGATTAGCCGCGCGTGCCTGCATACCTCGCGCCGCCCACGTTGTGGCTACACGCGCATATCAAACTAGAGCAGAACGTCTGTTAAGTTATAACAAATTAGATAAAACCCTTATAAAGCTATTAAACATCACCCTCAAATGCTAATTATGTATGTATTTAACCTATAAGCTTATTACAAATTATATAGATTCACTTTTATTCTGTAACATGCTTATTACGTATCATAATATTACTTAACTTCATTGAGTGTACATCAAATTGTCAATGGTATGGTATAGAAATTGTTCCAATTCTATTCGAGTTAACTGCTAAACTTTTTATAGTAACTGTGTAACCAGTTGATTTTTTACAAGTCCTTAATTTTCCTTTACATTGAATGATACTCATACCTTAAAAATCCATATAATTTTCTGTGTTCAGAGATGCTTGTGAGAATTCAAGCTCCAGACCAATGAATGAAGCATTTATTAAAAATTACTTTAATTTAGTTACAAGTTAAACACAGGAAATTTGTATTTATTAACAGAACAAAACGGGACTGTAAGCATTGCTTAATATCATGAGTAGGTGCCTATACGTGAAAGCAAACGCTTAGGTCGATTAGTGGTACCAATTTTAATAAGACATCATTCACATAATAATTAATGTCACGTCAATATTTCACCCACGAGTCACTTTTACGGCGAAATGCGACGTCGAACGTTTCCGACAATACCGAAGGCCGTCCGCCCCAAAACGAAAGTTCCGGAATTGCTTTGAATATACGCGGCTTATTGTATTTCCCGTGTTTACAAGTTGTCACGAATTTAAATGATGTCAAGAAATAACAATCTTTGTTGGAACGAGTCGCACGCTAACAGGCGCAAATAATGATTATGTCACTTAATACGTGCAGGACTAATATACGGTACTAGACTTTGTCCCCGTAAATATTAAATTTTTAATAATAAAAAAAACTAATTATTACACTAACCAAGAGCATGAATCTAATATTTCAGGCGGCTAACTTTCAAGAGGACGAATTTTCATATATTATTGGACTGGAATATTCAGTTTCGTTCTTAGAGCTCATATACCTACACAATATAAGGAATCTGTATGCAAAATTTTTAGGTACTGCGGTTTTGGCAACGCCTTGATCTCTGTGTTAGTCAGTCAGCCATTCAGTAACCTTACCGTTTTATATATATGGATAATGAATTATAAATAAAACGAATCATGTATAATACTTAAGAAACGGTTTGTTTCGTACTTTAATACTTATGAAATAAGTATTAGTAGGAACATAATGTATTATGTTCAATGAAAGGGCTAGCCTTCCAATGAAACGGATAATTTAAATAGTAGACTGCTACATATCCATCACAATGCGCCAGCGATAAGACGATTCATTCTCAATTAATATTGTGAGCGATGGGAACTAGCAGATGTCGTACAACAACCAAACCACCGCTGTCTATGTAATGTTTAACACTGAAATATTAATGATTCTCTTACATACATACTTTTATAGATTGACGCATGATGTTCTCATTGTGACATAAATCACAAGAAACACTCGTCACGTAAATTATATTAAATTTGTTTGTATTTGCCTCATTTGGAATCATATAGCGGTGTGTGGAATTGTCCCGTTTTAAAAAATATGTTTCTCCGCACAACACAGGTAATCCTAGTTTAGAGGATCATTTAAAAAAAAACTATTATACCTGTATCTAGATTAGAATTAAGTCTACCATGAATATCATACCTATGTACACAATGTTCTCTGTATCACCAAATCTATGCACTTGCTGGTTATTAATTACTCTGCCAATAACAAAAGTAAAAAAAAACTACTTTCCGACGGGTTGTTAAAAACGTAATAATTTTTTAAACGACTTCATAACGGTAGGTAATACTGGTCGCAATAAGCACCAAAGACAAGAAAAAAAAATTGAGAGGCCAGAAATAAAACACATGTTCAAAGTAGGTTATACTCGTATTTATTTCAGTCAAATCATATATATTAAATAATACACGTATCTGTCGGTGACTAACCCTTCACGGTACTAACATATAGGGTTACGTTAAGGCAATTAGGCAGCTAATATCAATGACCTTTGGAACGTTACAAACAAGCCGTACTCACTGATATCGCATACATAAAAGCAATTATGTACCTATTTAACGTAATTTCCTGCGAATAAAAACCACAAATCACGCGAACAATGACTATTACTATTATTCTGAGTTCGATCACTATTCAGAGTAGGTGTAGAGCTATCAGATGAAGTAACACAGCTAACAATCTGTTAATTAATCGGGCGATAATACTCCTCACAAAATGAGGCCATTTGATTGCTGCAAAATGTTTTCGGATGTTCTATCAGTGATCTAATGTCTGTAAATAACACAGTATTGACCTCATCACCGTCTTGCTAACTTGCAGATTCAAGCAAACGCTCCTTAACATCTGTACTGACCGAACGAATGACGTATTACACTATACGCTTACTTAATGCTTAAATCACAATGATTTATAAAAATAATCCCCATTCGGTATAATCGGTGACAAAATAGCCAACAATAATATACTGTATTGAATAACATTTATACTTATGTACATACGTATATGTACGTTAAGCTTTAATCGTTATGATGATAACATTCTTGTTTACGTACGTACGTAATAAAAAAATATATATAACATTTTTGAATCACTATTATAGTCTATTGCTATTCGGTATATCGACATTTTACTTGTACCTAGTTACAACCCCTACATACATGATTCATCTGAGATTAATAATATATGATGATTACGTTTACGCACATTAGTGAGAGGCCATATCGATAAACTTAAGAAAAAACTTAGTAGCGTTGAAATTCACTTTTGTTATTTTGGTTTTGAAGTCAAATACACACATACCTATGTGTTCAGTTCTAATCTACGAAACTGTAGCCACTTTGCATTATTTCTACCCAAGTGGCAGTTACAGAGGTCATAATTGTTCTTGTTGACTGAAGTTTCACTTATAATTATAAACAAGATCCATTAACGGTGTAATCCTATTGGACTGAAGTGGAAACTTACGTATTATACGTATTACAAAACAAGTTAATGCAACAAGGCATCTCATGGAATTGTACATGGTTTCTGAAATCAATTCTTACACTATTTTAATATATCTATAGGTCTAGTCCGCAAACATTTATCGATGTATGTGTTTAATGAATTCAAATCCCAATTTAATAACCTATCTAATACGATAGCAAGATTTTATAGTGAATAGTCCAATTAATAAAACAGTGCAATAAGTGAAATTGGAGCGAGTTTATGTGAATTGAATCTGCTAGATAGGCGATTCGCTAAAGGACAATTTACCAGTAGACATTACAGAATATATATAAATAAATAATTAGTTACCTTATAATATTAATATTAGGGTTTGTAACATCAATACACCCCGCCGATCTACAGTTGGTGAATAAATGCAAGGATTTGTTATGAAACATATATGACTTGTAATTATTAAGACTTATAAAATAAATCTTAGCTAAATGAGAATCAAATCCGCTGAGAATCAAATAAGTGTAATGTTATGCTAAAACTTACTAAAATGCAAAAGTACAATAAAAGTCACACAGCAACCAAACACCTCGAAATCAACATTAATTTTAACATCGTCGATGCAGTATGAAAAAGTAATTTCACAATGTATTGTATGAAAGTTACTAAAATTATTCTCACAAATAAAATCCCGTTCAATTCGTCTGAATGTTGTGTGCGTTGGCATATGAAATCACACTGAGCCCAAATCAAAGAACACAAACGCAAAAATAAGTCTCCTAATAATTTCAATTATTATCGCCACTTAATTTCCACGAACCAATTGCCTAAAACCATAAACAATCTTAATCCCGTCCGCAATTCTATCACAATACACCAGAACTAAAGTATACTGAAGACGCTGAAGTAATTTCGTATATGGGCAGTTTCCTTAAATCTCACCAAAACAACTATCAAAGTATCAAAGACCATATTTATTATATTCGTCCACATGCTAAACATATGAGTGTAACATATTTTTCAAAAACACACAAATTCACACAAAAATAATTGTTATTTCATAAATATAATTATTATCTAATCTCACGTTGTCACATAATGCACGTTTACAATGACACAAAACGAGACGATCTTCCATTTTTATGATATCACAACGAATGACTAGACTTAAGTAAATGACCTAACAATAAAATTATGTGCGAATGAATAATTAAATTTGGCTCTAAAAAAATATTATTAAAATCGTAACTATATACTATCGTATAAACATCTTAAATTTGGTAATTATGTAATTTAATTTCCAAAAATTCAACAGATAGGACTTAAAAAGAAAAATATTTTACCATAAACAAATGGAATGCTCTTATGGAGTGTTAATATTAAACAGACATTAAAATTATTGCTACGACATTGAATCACCAT
The DNA here is from genome assembly GCA_018249975.1 of Passova gellias. NCBI lineage: Eukaryota > Metazoa > Arthropoda > Insecta > Lepidoptera > Hesperiidae > Passova > Passova gellias. Next base: position 6,859 of record DWUN01003010.1, read on the forward strand.
CACATCGGGAGGCACCATAGTATACTAAAATACAGTATGTATATACACGAGTATTAAAGGCGTGCTCGGACACCGACCTGTATAATACTATGACATTCTGTACTAACTCCTCTTATAAATCACGTTCAAAAATGAATTCAGTATGCAATCATAAGGCTCCTTGTTGTTCAGTCTTTCTAAATTAAACCCAGTATTCAATGTTTACAATAATAATATTAACGTTTGCCCTTTTTTGAAAACTATTCTTTACACAATCACACGACACACCATTTATATAACGAATATATAACTGAAACGTTAATAATGGGAGTGATATTGTAACAGTGAATAACTTAATTCACTGTTGGGAAATCGTTATAAATAATCTTGGAAGTAATGTTGGAATGTCCATACTATTGCACAGAAGAAAATAAATTCTCAGAAAGTCAGGATAGGTTCTTCGCGGTGGTCCAGAATATCTGCAAATTAAATTACAATTTTAACTTCATAGGTAGTACGAAAGGTAATATAGATAAATGTTGAATGGAGAAAGGATAGGACATAATATTTGTCGATGATTAGAACAAGATAGATGACGGTGGGAGGCCGTGGGAGGTGGTGGGGCGCGGCGGGGCACTGACCCTTGGCGATGGTCCACCAGGGCAGCGTGACGTAGGTGAGGAAGGCGTTGAGCGGCGCGCAGGCCTGGCGCCGGCCCTCCTTCCACAGGTGGAAGGTCTGCGTGAAGCCGCGCAGCGCCCACAGCGGGTTGTACGCGCCGTCGTCCAGCTCTGCCGGGCAAACGTTACACCGAGGTTACTTGCGTTAAGTACTGCGGACACGGTTTTGGATTTTTTTTGCACACAAACTGTTGAATAACACTTATCTCAACTTTCGTTTAACCATCAACTTCCGCTACGTGCTGCAAAAAGTATTTTACAAATTGAAGGTAGCTCACAAGACTGAAGGTTCCTGCGCTTATTATAAACAGTTGATATGCAAACAACATCCTCATTCCTTACGAGACATAAAAAGAACTTAAGATATACTTAACGTGAGGGAGACGTTAAATTAGTTTAAAGTAATGAGTTGTAAGAAAAAAGTGTTCTGAACAGCGTAGCCTATAAATCTTACAATCCCATTCGTTGGCAGGATATAGTTTGATTCTAATTATCCGGTACCATAATGCTCAGTATGCGTTCCTGTTGGGAGAAGCAGAGGGCTTTGAGATATCGGAACGTGCAAAGCTAGGATCGCCTCCGCATACCATTCGGTTTCTTCTTGGGCACGTCGCACCAGTAGTATATATCGGTACCGTCGGGCGTGGTGCGCCGCGGGGGCAACTGAGCGTTCTTGTACATGACGGCGGCGACGCCGCGGTGCTTGCGTGGCAAGGTGCAGTAGGCGCGGGCGCCGCGATTGACACGTTTGCAGTCCGCCTCATCGTCGGCCTCCGAGCCATTGGAGGCGTACGAGTACTCGCAAGTAGGCAACTCCTCCTCGCCGCGGACCGTCACGGAACTCCTGTCGTCAGGCGGAATCGTACGGGTCGCGTGGACGGAGACGAGCTCGTCCTCCTCCAGGGAGGCGGCGTCGTCGGCGAGCTCGCAGTCTCGGTCGGCGGGCGCGGGGGGTGCCGAGTACGCGGGGCGCGCGGGCTGTGAGTGGTGCGCGGGGCGACGGGGCGCGCGGGCGCGCAGCGGACGGAGCGGTGGCGGCGCGGCGCGAGGAAGGGCGCGCGGAGGGGCGCGGGGGGCGCGGGGCGGCACGTCGCGGAGGCAGGCGGGCGAGTCGAGCGCGGGAGGCGCGGGCGCGCGTCGGTACACGTCGCGCATATCGCGCGCGCCGGCCCGCGCCGCGCAGCAGCGCCAGCGCGCGGAGGAAGCCACCGAGTCACGCCGCCCTACGAACGCAACCACCCGTTAATGAATCGCTATTGTCGACCCCTACTGACGTTCTCGTATTCTATTTATTACGACTCCATAACCCCTTCTACGTTCATTACGACCGAATCGTAGGGAAGATCTATAACCACTTAGACGCATTGCAATATAATTTATGCATTGAACGCATGTGGTATTCGTTACAGCCGAACTAACCTAACCTAACTTTAAACCATATGATTCTATATTCAACAAATTATCTGCGCTCAAACTAGAATGCTCAACCTAGTGCGAGACGAAATGATGTAACGATATAATGCAGCGGGAACCGCATTGGCTACGCCGTAACACATGTAACAGTACGTAGGTCGTGTAGGTAAATTTAGTATTTTATCGGGCGTGCTCAGGGTCGACAATCATCTGGCTGGCTTCCTCCGCGCGCCCCGCGTGGGAGCGATGTGAGCCGGTATTGCGTACGGGCACGGACCGTCCGGGCGACAACATTGATTGGCGCGAAGCGAAAATAATTGGCGCATAGCGTGACGCTTAATGCTATAGATGCGTCGATGTGAAATGTGCTCCAATGACACTGAGTCAAAGCAACGAGTCAAACAAATTTTTTGTAAGGCGATGAATTAATGAAGTGATACAATTTCGTAAATAACAATACCACTTACTTGATCATATTGACACGGCGACATCGATCATGCATCTATCAGCTACGCGTAGACGTAAATATTAGGAATATTTCACAATTACAAATATGATACAACACGGTACAAGAGCATTACTGGAAGCTGTGACGCGGTGATAGAGTCAAAGCTTTCTGTGAGGACATATGTAGATATATATACACGCATGTACATAGGTACATAAGTTAAATGCAAGAAATTTATTGGTGTAAATTGATTGCCGCCAACTGGATTAGATCCGCACCGCAACAATCCACTATTAACTACATAATGATGTGCCAAGAATGACAAATGATTTAAATTCAATATGTTTTGGCACAGCACGTCGGATTGTTAATATAAATTAAACACGTGTAATTATCGTTACATTGTAAGATACGTTCTAAGTTTTAAAACGATAATAAATTTTATTTTTATTTGGAATACATTTTTTTCGTGTATTAAAAAATCACGTGTACAAACAACAGTCCGTATACAGACTTATACCTGCATATAACAAACTAAGTGAATGGAAAGGTAGCATCTGGGTCTAGTCAAAGCAACGGTCAAATAGTTCACTATTAATAAAGACAAAATTGATCTTGATCCACCGATGTTGACGTGTACATGAATATGTACTACATAACCCTTATAAATATGTATGTAAACTATACAATTGAGGAAAATGTTACAAAATGACGGCTAATGGTTTCGATGTGAGCATGTGTATTGAAACAACTACTTTTGTACTGAATCAATAAGTAACAAGCACACAGTAAAAGCCCTACGCCCAGAAAAACTTTTTGTCACTGTGACTTTTTCTAGATGTCGCCTATTGTTGTCTACCGCGCGCTCCTAACAAGCGTCACTAAAAGGGATTATACCGTTTCGAAATGGATTGCATAGTTGCCTGACGACAGTCCCATGTCTTCAGAGCGTTTTCGACGTGGCGACAAAATGGTACGGTGATAAAGTCCCAGGACGGCGAGGTGACGGTGGTGTGGAGGGGGGGGGGGGGGTACTGACCGTCGCGCAGATCACCCGCCTCCACCTCGGCCACGCCGTCCAGCAGCGCGTCCAGCCCCTCGTTCTCGGAGCGGCTCTTGTCGCCCTTGTCGCGCGTGCGCCACCCGCCGCGCACGAAGTTCGTGATGTTGGCGCTCGGGTCGCTCAGCCGCCGCTGGAAACGCAACATACACAACTGATTACTTACCATTACAATTACATCTTATTATTTTATTTAACAATTTTGTACACAGGAAATTTTACACAAACAAACATATAAAATTTTGTACTTAGTTACTGCTTATCTCCTAAAGAGATCTTTTCGAGCAGACCTAGGAGTACCTACATTGTACAAAAATAACTATTTAGATTGGTATACCGCAAAGATTAAAAGATAAAGTAAAGGACGTAGACACAAGTAAAACTCTCATGACAACAATAACTGAATTCTTGCATTGTTAGGTTCCGTTTCGAGAGGTGTGTTATCGACGACACGCTGACATAAAACGAGAACATCTTTAACATGAGCCATGGATACGAGTGTATGGGCTCCTTACGACCTTACGAGAACAAAGGCATCGTTGATGTCGGCTTAATGCATTCATTAGATCAAAAACAAGGAACTGCATTCACGTTTCATATAAACATCGCGTAAAAACTTGAAGGATGCTTTTTCAGCGTTTTTTGTTTAAAGTTTTTCAAATGATAACTGTAAAAAGTAATGGCATTGACGTAAGACGGTCTTATGTAAAACACAAGCATTCTATAGTTGCATGCTAACATCTATACAATATAAGGGGTTTTTCCCAACAATAATATAAAATAATGTATGCATCGGACTTTTTGACACCAATAACATGTACATATTTATTGGAAAAAAAACCGCATTTTGTAGTACCCAAGTAGTGATCGTTTTGTCGTAATTCAGAATTTTAAAATAACCAAATAAAGATATGCATGCACAGCTGACGGGTAATACGCGTAATAACAGGGTGCAATGCAATGACATAGAATTACCGCTCCGCCCCGAGGGTTATTACCGGGGCGGTTCTCACTGCACAAGGCGACGTCGCGTGCAGACAATATTTGAAATTGTTTTCACAATTTTATTTTCCTATAATGACATACTACGAAATTATACGATACCGAATATTGAAACATTGTCGTGTTATTAAAAAAAAATCTATCGTGAAATCCCTCATGAACAATTGAACAATTAATATATATCACAACGCTCAAAGAAAACTAGAAAGTATTAATAGTATTAAATTGTTACTAAAAAAGGACATATATCGCGTACTAACAATGCATTATGTATAGAAAATTTTCCGAGTAGGCGTAGTGTTAAAACGCACAAAGAGATGGCGCTAGGTGTTCTGAGGAACTATAACGCTGCACATATTTCGAAGCTTTGACAATTTTTTTCCTATTTATTGATCACAATATTTTATATCATACATGTGAAAGTTAGACTGTTTGTCGATATCGTACATTAAGTGTGGAACAAAATAAAAGCGCTTGGATAGTATAGAGGCTACTTATAAAAAATGCTATTTTAAAAATTAAAACGTAAAAAATAAAACAGCGCTAGAATTTCCATTTTAGAGATTGCCACGCGAAACAATTGCGCTACTTCAATATATTATACTGACAAATTACGTCCTCTAGTATTTCGTAGGCTTTAATTGCATTCACGATAACGTTTCTTACGACCGAATCAAATCGGGCTTAATTAAAAGTTTTTTACGTCCTCTCATAAGCAATTTTGAGCAAGCAACCGTCTGGAATCCCTTTTATGATGTATACAGCAAAAGAATAGAAAGCATACAGAAAAGGTTCCTTTGGCACTTGACTTATTCTTGCAATCTGGGAAAAGTTCTAAGATCATACAACGAGAGACTCGTGCATTTCAAAATTAGCTCTCTGTATGACAGAAGGCAAATGCTCGATATAGTTTTTCTTTATAAACTTGTCAATGGCTTACTCGATGCATCCGAACTTCTAAACCTTTTAAACTTCGCAGTTCCCAGAAGATTACCTAGGAGTCCTAAACTGGATAGTTTTAGTTACCGTCTATGTAAATCGAACCTCGGTCGGCAAGCTCCTCTATGCAGAATAACCCGTAAATTCGACAAAATTTCTAAAACGACTGATATAGACTTATTCTCAGATACACTTAAAAAGATAAAATGTGACCTATTAACCTTATCGTAGCATGCTCTGAAGCACTTGTTCTAAATATGTATAAGAACGTCTATCATGTTTATTTGATGTAATTTAGCTTGTTGTCGTCGCCTATAATTGTTCTGACATTTTGCAATCTATTCTTACCACACTTGCA
>DWUN01003011.1:0-12735 GCA_018249975.1 Passova gellias
TTTTACTCATAACTCCGAAGTTCGCAAAAATTCGCAGCTAATTTTTATAAATGTCTTTAATGAATAACTAGGCTACAGATCACCATCAAATACAAGCCGTGGGGAGACGTGGGTAAAAGTCAAAAGTCTCGATGAACTTGGAAAATACCTTTTTTTCGCCACATTTTATTTAGAAATTATTTTCACTAAAATTTTAAGTTAAAGTTATAAATATTTTAACTGCATCAAAATCTAAAAAAAAAAAGCTTTTCAGAAATGTATAATACTCTATATCTATTCTTGTGAAATTTTACATTAAAATCACTTTAAAAGTGATGAAGTGAACAGGCTTTAAATTAGCATCTGTAGAAACAATAAGTTTGTCGCATGACTGTAAATTTAATTTAGATACTATATATAAAATTCATTCACGACAGTTTAGTTTGAACCTTAAACTATGAATTAAAATAAAAAAAGTATGGCAATAGCGACATTGAGAAAAACCATTTTTGATACGCCGCTGTTCTACCATTTTCCATAGTGCGGGGGGCGCGAGCTTAGCCGTTAGTCAGATTTGAAGCTTTATTTAAAGATTTCACTTCGTTGTATTTGTAGACTGTAGTTTCATGGCGTTAAAATAAGTACATGGTATGTATGCTGTTACCTTAATATATGTCCTCCTAATTTCTCCACACCCTACCCGCTTTCTCCAATTGTCTTCTTTAATGCACACACGAGTAGGTTGTCTGGAAGAAATCGCAGTACAATACAATACAATACAATATAGTACAATACAGTACAATATAGAACAATACAGTACAATACAATATAGTACAATACAGTACAATTTAGTGTGCAATTAAGTATATTATTATCATTATTATTATGTAGATTCGGTTTCGTCGAAATTTCAGAAAACCTATCCGTTAATAATAATGACTTTTGATAACTTCATATATCACTGGTCCCTTAGAGAGCTTTCGAACGTTCGAAATTTAAAATTAGCTCCATGATTTTTTATCGATTTTATAATCGTTTATCTTGTCTAATTGCATAATGCTAACGATAGATTTAATACGAATAGAATTATATAAAATCGGGTGTTTTTCAAGTGATTTGTGCGTTACAAAAAACTGACTTCCAGTCATGCACGTGTAACCCTCGTAATTGAGTAATGAGCGACCGGCGTGATCGATAGCTGTCCCTTCGATGGCCGGGACCTTGAAAGTCGCACAAAGATTCGAAGCTTAAGGTGGCAATTGTGTTTTGAAAGACCGATATCGCCCGTCGTCGCTAACTGTGGCACAGTGACGTAAGCTGTTCTGACATTTCGCTTCGAATGTTAAGAAACAGGTTGAGTCAGAGCCGGCTGCCTACGTGCTATAATGATTCCTTGTTTCAATTATAAAACGCCCGACTATGGTTGCAGAATTGGCGCAGGGCTGCAACAGTCGGAGAGTGATGCTTTGCTTTGTATGAGATTGCGTGAAATCATTCAACAGTTCAGTGTCAACCTTTAGATTGGAAATTTAGGATAACATACGCGGACCAGGTATTGTCATGTAGCAGTTACTAGTGTGACTATCACTATTGATCACGAATGTCAGACTTAAGATCTCTACTAGCTGCGTTTTCTTGAGTTACTGTTAATTGAGTATGCAGTCACGCCTATTTGCCATAGGATAGGCAGAGAGTTAAGATTTCTACTAGCTACGATCCTTAATATAGACATCTTCTTCGGCTTCTTTTTCTTAGTTTCATCAAAGTGGTTATATAGCTTCGTCTATTAGAGATATTTCTGACCTAGTCCTCCTCTCGTGTTCATTGTAGCGATGCGGCTCTCCGAAGTACATTTCTGTCGTTCCCTTGAGGTGTCAATAAATGTTGGTGCGATTATAACTGGCCGGTTTTGGAAGCGCTTATGTCGCCGGCGCACGGTACGCGCGGAACGCCGCCTGGCGCCGCGGTCGAGCCAGCGCACGCCGCCGCGGTATGTGGCACTGTGGATAGGGTTACCGCACGACGGAAATTATCCGGACATGTCCGGAGTTTCTATCCCTCTACCAGGAAAACTGAATGAAACAACAATTGTCAGAATTTTTGTAATTGAAAGTGGGAAATATAGACAACGGAATATACTATTAGTTGAGATTACAATAATAGCACAACAACGCAACTGTCAACAACAGTGTCGTGCCAAAGAAAATACGCGTAACACGCCCATGTTAAACATTAAAAAATGTCACATACAATACACGATATGTCAGGATATTTATTGGAAAATCGGGAAAATCGCACCTAGCAATCTTAATGTACGACCTGGCAACCCTACACTAGGAAGTGTTACAAGTTCCCTTTGTTGATACTAGTTCGCTGTGCTCGCGGCCGCAGAGCCGAGCGGCCGCGTTTGACAGTTAACGGTGAACATTGAACGATGTGTGTACGTGTACTATAAAACGTTATCTGGCTCACTTCCGCGTCGATCGATGCGATTTGTTTCTGTTTTTGAAGTGAAACCACTTCGCGCTCACGAGGGTGGAATTCTTACGGATGATACGACACGAAAATTGGGGACGTTTTTGTCCAAATACTCGTAGAGGGAGAGAGCGAAATAGGAAAGATATACGTTTGAAGGTTAGGAAATTTTAATATTCACAAAGCGGAATTCTATTTTGCCACTCGTCATTCGAGAGTTTAATATAATATGTATTATTTTTCACTTTTTCCTGTTATTACGATGTTTACGCATAAATTAATATCGATTAGCGATTCATGATCGTGTGCCTCTTAACAGTACACAGGTTGTATTTGTCTACCGACCGTTAAGTTACCGTTGAGACCGCTAAAGTTAAAGAAATTAAAATACAGTGAAATTCTATAGTCAACTTGTTAACAGACCGATCGCTCGATGGAAGGCGAGGTTGCTGTAGAAAAATGCCGGCTAATGTGTTGTAGTATCGATGTCTATGCAAATGTGAATTAGAACATTTTATTTTAGTTCGGTGATCGGGCGGGCGGTGAGGGGTATCACATCCGGCGATGTACTAACTCGTCGCCACACAGGGGTGGGTGTTAACCCCTCGGTCGCTGTTCACCTAGGGGAACTGACTTTTAACGTGTAACCGTTTTAATCACAGTAATAAACGATCCTTGGTTTAACATTCCCCTACGATTTGATTGTTTAGTTGCAAATACGATTAGTCGTCGTATCGCAGAGGGTTGAGTGGTGGGTATACTATTCGCCCGGGATAGCGACATCGCTACATACGTTTGTATCTTGTAGTAATGGTGTTTAATTAAAGGTTAATAATAGTTTGCATTTTGCTTTCCGTGGAAATGAAATATTTTTCCCCTCAAAAGTAGTCTGTGTCATTCTCGAGCCTTTTAACTACGTAAAAAAAAGGTAACATCACGCCTGTAATCGCCGAAGGGGTAGGCAGAGGAGTGTAGTACACCCCCACCTATGTTCCTACCAAAAATCATATCGGTCCGTTGCTCCGTTTTGATGTACAGGGCAAACAAACATACTTTAGCATTAATAATATTAGCATGGATTATACATGTAGCGGCAGTGATATGGCTTGTTCTAGTAAAATAATCATTGGTGTCTCTAGTTTTATGTAACATGTTACAATAATAAAAATGTTATGTAATATTATGAAATTAGGCAACCTCTCGCAATGCTAATTACGCAGAGCAATTAAATGGAAAAGGTTAATATTTCTACTAATTTATCTGTATGTTTTAATTATGCTATGTATTAAAATACCGCAGTCCAAAGTTCATAATAATTATTTTTGTCAAGTTGAATTTTTAAAGGCATAAAATAATTTCAAAGTCACTACAGCCATTTTATAAATATATTTTTATTAAGTAATTAACTAAGCTAAGTAAGTAATTAACTTACATAATTTTACACGCAGCCATAGAACAAGTGGTCCAACTCATAACACAAATTGGTTCTGAGTGTGAATCCTAAATCCATGCTAAACGATCAAGTTTAATAAACCACTGTACCAACTAACGTACGTTTAAATTTGTAACGTTGGTTTGTACGATTCACTGTCCCCGTAGCGCGGTAGGGGCTCGTATCTCCGCTGTCAACACCCCTGACACTGGACAAGCGGTCCACTTCTGAGTGTGTACGTCACAGCGCAATCTTACGTCAAATTGTATCTAACCATTGTTATATATTACATTCAGTATATCCTAAACAGCTGTCGATAAAAATCAGCAACGCTCGATTGATATTTAATTATCGAGAAATAATTCAAGTATTAAAAGTTATTAAAACGGAACGCCTTATTCTCATTCGTACGAAATGACTAACTGGTATAGTATATAGCAGGTGTATATACACATACTGTATATAGCAGGGATGGCGAACCTTTGAGGCTGTACATAATGTGGCTATGATATGCTGCCAAAGCAGATTGGCAATTTTTTTTAAACGGAAAGTGCATAGGAAACATTATATATTGGCGAGTTGATGCCATTGGTGATTGGTGATGGGTGATGATACCATGCCAGATATACAATATGCTATTTTATATACAAAGTCATTACGCTATCGTTGACTCATACACTCGAAACTGCACGCCTAATAAGGCAAGAAGGAGCTTCTCGTTTATCGTACACACTTTTGGCAAAATAACAACAATGACTTTGAAATTCCAATTGTAAGTGAACTTTAAAATAAGTCACGCCGAAAGCTCTCCGGTAATGCCGGGGTGGCGAGTGAGTCACAGCGCCTAGCGATAACCAAGCAATTATGTATACGTGTGTATATCACCTATTACTCTGCCAAGTTGGTAGCCGGTTGTGCATTGATTATATTAATCTTCGATGTTATTAATATACTAGACCACGCTACCAAAGGGCAGATGAGCTATGATTAAAAATGTTTGTATAATTAAACGGTGACTCAACCATTGTCCACGCCGTTATCTTTACTAATAATATAAAGCTGAAGAGTTTGTTTGATTGTGTGAACGCGCTAATCTCAGGAAATATTAGTCCGATTTGAAAAATTCTTTCAGTGTTAGATAGCTCATTTATCTAGGAAGGCTCTAGGTTATATAATATCACGCTAAGACGCATAGGAGAGGAGCAGCAATAAAAAATAATTTGTATGGCAGAACAACGTTTGCCAGGTGAGCTAGTGATACATATAATCACAATTACGGATTTACATACGAACTAAAAATATTAATGGGCTAAGTTTGTACCTAAGTCTGAAGTTATTCAAGTGCAGTGGAAAGTTGTCTGCTAACAGGCGTCATACGACTTCGAAAACATTATTAAGAACTCACGGATAGGCTAGATTTTATATGAGAGTATCCATCACCTTTGTAACAATTGGTATCTAGCCCGAAAACACTCGTTACTCTATAAAATTGAATACACGCGCCAATGATTATAACTAAGGCTACGGTATATCTTCTTCACGTTAAATTATCCCAGCACCCTTAAAGAGATAATTGAATTAAAACATGGAGAGTTTATTATTACGACATAGTTATTACAAATATTGCCAGTCCGTTGCCGCCCGCCTGCGCCATCCACAAAAGGCGCCCAAGACATACGTTATCCTCCATTTTCTGTTTCATAAATCTCCATTTAGCGCCGCTCCGCCGTGAATAGGCTCGTTAGTCATAAATATCCGAACTCTGGTCGTTATCCTTCATTCAGACGCCCGTGAGGTATACAAATGCTTTTCAGAAAAATGAGAGCTAATTTTAAACTTTTTACACCGATACGAAGTAATCATACACTAGCGCAATGAGCAGAAGTGACAACTTCATTCACAAGTGAATCATGTTTTGTAATAGTAAATTACTCAAGAATAATTTGAATACAATGATTATTCAAACATCTTTAACTATTAAGTCAATATATATGTACATTCATATTATAGAGTGCGTAAATCTAGTAAGTTTGTGGGTATCCCACAGGATAATCACCTGAAACACTTTACCTACTTGAAAGAAATCTTTACTATTACATGCCTCCTCTTTGAAATGTAAATATAAAGTACTATAAAGAAGCATTTATTTACAAAGATACCTAAAATATTATCGCCTTTTACGAACAAAACAATTGTGAATGTTACCAGCATAAAAATAAACAAATAAAATATTTAAACTCGTAGCTAAGTAATAATTAGATACATATTTCATGCCGACCTGCCCAACAGAGAGTTCCGGGTTCAATTCCCGAAGGGCAGGCTAGCATGTATATTATAAAAACAGTTGTTGTGGATCTATCCATGTCATCCATTACAATTACAACATAGATAATCTACAGATAGACTCTGGAAATAAACAGGAAAATTGTTGAAAATAATTATTTTATCTGTTTTAGTTCATATCACACAGACGTACCGTTTGACAAAAAGGTGAACGGGGATTGTACTTCCTATAAAACTTGTAACGCTGTAAAACCACCCGCTACATCAAAATATATATTCAGGCTAAAAGCTTTTGGGTGTAAAACATTAATGTCCATATTACATTTTTGTGATGCTTTTCACATTCATGTTAGTATGGACAGTGTAGTGATAAAGTTCATGGAACTTGCGAAAAAATCATTGGAATTTATACATTTCCTTAAATTCTCTATATCTAAATGAAGTCTCCTTCAAAGATATCACGACATTAAGAGAATACAACATAATACATAAAGTAGCAAAATTGTAGTCAAAGTGCTGATGGATGGTGGAAAATGAAATAACAAACAAAGGGTTCAGAGTTACCTACCGCCTTCGTAGTTGAAAGGCAGGTAAAAAATGAATCATCACTATCATCATCAAGGATTTTATTTTATTTTCCTAATGAAATGAGACATATTTCCATCGTGACCCACCCTATTCTCATAGTCAAACCGGTCTTCACTTATCCTTGATCAGCGGACTTCTGTTATTCCAAATCTGTATAGATTTAGGCTTTATATGATGTTTGCTCGAACGATTTACAATAATTGTCCTTGTGAATAAGAGATGTTCACAGCCTAAAAATTAACCTGCATTTGAATTTATATACAACCCAAATTTGAACCTCGTAATTAGTATGAAAGTGCCGAATATTGACTTTTAGGGCCTTTTGCAAGTCGCGCGGGCGGTTTTCGCCTCGAATTTGTTTTTTATTTTTTTATATTTCTTATTTTTATAATGCAATTTTTGAGCATCGCCAAGGGTTGACTGGTAGAGAACGACACTAGACATTAAATCCGACTCTCTTCAAAATAACAGTAAAAGGTAAAGAAATAAATGTATGTTTACGAATTGTGTCTTTCATTATTAGGAACGGAGTTTTCACATTGAAAAACCCATTAAAACGGGAACCATGAGTTGCCAAATTCCGATTACTTGCCCAGTTTTTAGCCGTCGATAAGATTAAGGGAACGACGAGTTTTCACAACCAAACAATTCATACTGAATCATGTTAAAAAGCCCCATTTTCTCATGAATCAATTGTCGCCACGTAACATTTTAGAATAATGTATAGCTATTTTGCAACAACGAACTGCAGAAAGGAGTCAAGTAACTTTATAATTACAATTACGTAATTTCTCAAGCCTGCGTGTTTGGAACGATCAAAACTTACTTTGCCAAGAATTGACATCAAAGGACTTTATTGTGACGAACATTTCCATAAACAATGTCTAACTTAAATCGACAAGTCGCTCTTAAGTATCTTATTTTGGATAAATTAGAAAGATATTTGTAATATTTTAAATTACCATAAATACCGTTTAAAGACACCTACCGTATGTATACATAAAAAAAAATAACAGAGCAGAACAACTTTACGACTGAAGGTATCAGAGCTTTGCTTCATACGTATCCTTAATATAGGTATACTTATCATGACACACTTCTGGCTCAATATACGTGTGTATGTAGAGATCCGGTATACGCTTAATTTCTCGTGTATGACGCCTCTTATGTAACTTGTGGCGAACTTTCATGTTTGTAATTAGCTTCTCGAAGCAAGGTAATTTCATTAATACTTTGTTCTCGTTTCTTAATAGGAATACCGCCGAATAACCCGGGTTTCACTCGAATCGGTAAAAACGGTTTATATATTTCAATTTGTATAGCACACACGACATAGATGATCATAGGTAATTAAGCGTGAAGCATTACAAAATGGGAACGTATACTAAATGACTGTTATTCACTTCTTTTTAAAATTAAAATAAACAAATGTTTATTGGTTTAACTACTTTAGCAGTCAAACAACAGACTACCCGTACACAGTGATTGTGAATACCGTAGTAGTCATAAGTACAGGTTGCACGCTGTAGCCGCTGTTATACAACAGTTGCTATAAAGTCTTTATTGCTATAAAGTCACGCCCTAGAGACCTGGACACTCCGCATTATTTCCCAAAAGGAATCTGATTCTACGCCTTATACGGAACGTCTTAAAACCGACGCGAATAAAAAAGAAAGGCATGCCGGATCCTCACAATTTTTTTATACAAGGAAAAAATTGACAAAACCAAATCAAATAGATCTGCGGAGTATCCGCCGATATAAGACATTTGTAACATCGTTATTTTCTATAATTTTCATTCAATCACATTTACAAATCCGCTAATGGGTCTGTATAACAGTGAAATCGAATATCACCGACTGAATTGATGTTTAATTATAGTTGTTTCACTTGTGAGAACGTTTCAGCACACCGACAAACATTATCAACGCGATGTATTAACAGTGGGCGCTCACGCAAAATTACAATCAACTCTCCCCGTGCTGCGATGAACACGACTGAATTCAATTACATACCATGACTGGAAATGAAACTTAAAGCCCGAAACGCGTATGTTAATTTGCCTCTGATTCTACTTTACAATAACCAACATTAGATACCGGATTGTAATGTATATTGAAGATAGAATACATCCTACTTTTAATATTCACAACACTGTGGTGAGGATAATAAAAACTTTGGAAATTTGTACCGCATAGTATTAGCGTGCAAAATATGCTCGGTTATATACATATAAATTTTATGTCAAATTTCGATAGCGTAAGTATGAGCAGTACTATAAGTATTATATTCACTTGACTATAATATGCTCATGTTCGATTAAGGCTGTTTGAATACTTTAACATCATATGGTTGAATGTAACAAACCCGATATATCCTGAGACAAAGTTTTAACGACTATTAGGTACACAATAATAACATGATCCGCTGTATTACGTTACTTCAAAATCAAAATTATTATCGTAAGAAGTTGGAGATGATGTTTACTTACTCGTGTATACAATACGAGTACGTTTAAGTAACTTGCAAGATTTCGACTTCCATATATTATGTTGGCTTATATGTATATCTATTGAAATTTTCCCACTTATATAGATATAATGAATGTAAACTTTTGCTAGCGATGTTGTGTACCTAGCAATGACGACTCAACATTAGGTATACCTATCAACCTCATACTACCTATCAACGCAATCTATTAAAGCCGCTAACGTTTGCGCGACATGACAATCACCTCACCCGTTGCAATTAGTTCCTCAGACGAAATGGAAATTCACACCACTGCGTATTAACGCGGATTACCTTGCAATGTTGATCTCAAATGCGATGTGGAAGCACATTCTTCATTCATTGATAACAACCGTACTTTTACGCTAACCAAAATAAAATTAATCTAAACTAAACGCTTCTCTAAATGAATCAAATAAAAGTTAATCTTGACAGTATTACTGGCAAATGAAACAGAAATTTGAATCACGGTGTCTGGACTGATTATTTACCTTATATAAATTAATCACTTGCGATGCGTCTCGCTATGAATAATTGTATAATTGTCAATTCGAAAACATTATAAATGGTTAAGTTTACTAATACGTCATTTCTTAAAAGATAATATGGCAACATTTACTACTACAGCTACTAAACAGGAACTTTGGTCACTCTACTGTCTACTATACTGTGCAGTGTACAGTTCCTTGATCAAAACGACGACATATCAACCTTATTCTTAAGTCTACTACTCTTTATTCTAATAGACGGTAACAACCGCAATGTATAACGTATGCGTATGATGTTCACAAACCTTCCCTCCTATTTCATACGAGTGTTTATATTCCTAACTAAAATTACTTTGATTATTTTACATACTATCACTATGTTGGTTAAGCACTATGAAAATGAAATAAAAATGCACGTTGGCAACAACTGAGTCCAATTAACTTTCACAAATATATGAAAATTCCAATCACGCGGGAAACCTTGCTTGCAGTAGGTACTGATAGCAATCGATGCGGCTCGCTGGCCGAATTTGAGCCGCTACTCGAGTTTAAAGGTTATATTTTTTCAGTTGTCTCGTTCAACGTTATACCCTAACGTTCCAAATTTGAAATATTGCAATGTGTTAAGTAAATAGTAGCAGTTATTCTGGACTTTATAAGCGCAGAGACGCGAATGATTCCTATACTGTTTATCATCCCTAATTTCACTCGTTTGACTTAAAAAAAAAAATTTATTCGCTTTCTCGAAACCAAATTTTACTAAAAATCTGTTTAACGATTTTGACATGCAAACGTAACAGAAATTATTCGCTAAAGCAACGCCGAACCTTTGAAATATTTTTAATTAATGGATTTAACACAACCAAACTATTTCAGTCAGCATGTTGTATGGTAGTACAAATTGGTTGTTGCTGAACGTTTTGTTACAGACAATTTCTAAATTAGTGAAAAACACGATTAAAATTTATCTGATTCCACAGCCACAGTTCAGACAAAACTACATACATAGTAATACAAATCTGTATAATCACCGTACTATACCTAACCAATCTGTATACCGTCGTTCCAATTCTGTCAAAATAAAATTAACTTTTAACAAAAAAACAAAGACTGACTTCAAATAGTAATCTATTCTAAAACTTATCAATATGCACTAAAAAGTAAACAAATAATTGAAGCTACAATTATTGTTATTCTTGGAGTCGGTGTCAGCCAAGGTACGCCCTTCTTACGGTAATGTTAAGAACGTATCTTGTGTTGTATGTTGTATTCTTGTATTATTATTGCTAGGTATATTGTAGCGTTTCCTTGTACAATGTAAATTGTGTAAATAATTGTCATAAAAATAACATAACCAAATATCAATCTCAGAAAACAAAAATATATAGCCCAAACCTTTTTACGTTCACGCTCCATAAATTTATGTTTCTTGAGACCTACATAACTTTATTATGTCGTCGTAGACAAACAATAAATCAAAAGAAAAAGCTTTAGGCGGTTTGTATACTAAGATATATCTGGTTTGCTTCCTACGGGAGTAATTTTATAAGATGCGGATTAGGGTCCAGCGATGCGGAACTACGACTTTGACTCCTTTGTAAATATTTTTAGCGGCAACCCCTTATTTCAACACTCGATCTATCAATGTCCGAAGCAGATGCTTAACAAAAATCCAAGTATTTACGTCGCACCGCTGAAAAATATTAATCACGTTGATTTCGGTATAGATTGTAACGATAACTATACATTCTTATAGATTTCATGGTATTTCCGCGTTGTTGTTAATTTTCTACATATCTGATATGAATTTAATGACAGTGTTCTTGCAAATGTAATTTTCATCTGAATCGCATTTGAAATCAATTATAACGCAAGGTCGATGGGGTTTTCCTAAGGTAAGAACAGCACATGAACAGATAGAGGTCACAAATGACCGCTACCACATGTAAACAACAGAAACCGACCTCGAACTGGACGTTATAAATTGAATTTTAAATTCCCGAGTAATGCGTACTTTCTGTAGATTCTGATATATTTTTGTTTCAATGCTTTAATTAACAATGCCTAAAAGAACTTCATATTTTATCTGATCAGTACAATTATATAACAATAAAATAAAGACAAACAAAAATTATTCGTAAATGAATGAGCAGCACCACCATCTTCGCGTTCCGGATTTGTTTACTAATCCATAGCAATCATGTCGAGTAAGCTCTGAGAGCTCTGTTGACTACAGCATTAAAGTTTTCGTCCCATTTAACAATATTTATTTTGCAGTTCTCTTTTATTTTGTAATATGAATTAAGCGTTATGATAAAATAAAATACTTCTTGACTAACATTTGAATATATTAATATTATGAACAAAAGAAACTACATACATATAAACAAGTGCGATATTTTTAATGAACCTTAGCATAAATTAATAAATGTATTTTATAAATTCCAAAATTATTTAGAATTTCATTTTAGACATGGCTAAGAATAATGTGTGCTGTTGTAAAGGTTGAGGTGAATATTAACAATTGAGGTGAATATTAAGACAATTATTTTGCACATGTATAGGTATATAGGATAATGAATTATTTTCTATTTGAACTGGATGTCCCTGCGGTAGTTTTAATGAGATACAAAACATATCAACATACAACTTTGTACGAGTGGCACGTCCGCACTGTAACCAACAATAGCAGGTCACACCACACACAAGGGTCAGCATTGCAAAGCAAATAGTGTTAATGCAGCGCGACTTGAATTCCATTCAACCTGTGGGAGCTAATTGGACGCAGTTGTGTTTGCGACTACACACAGGACAGTTGATTGTCACATCGAAATCACACCTTTATAAAAGATTTCACACCGATTGTTTTCACATTCAGCCTTCTACTTCTTAATTTACACAAATATTGTACTGCCTCGTTGGTCGTGCGGTTGCTAGCGCGACTGCCGATCGGGAGGTCCTGGGTTCAAATCCCGGGTTGGG
>DWUN01003012.1:0-12735 GCA_018249975.1 Passova gellias
AATGAGCTATCTAACACTGAAAGAATTTTTCAAATCGGACCAATATTTTCTGAGATTAGCGCGTTCAAACAATCAAAAAATCTCTTCAGCTTTATATTATTAGTATAGATAGTGTAGATAAGTCGATTGTGTGTTAAATAAAAAATTACACTCACAGTTGGGAGGCGTCAGCGTGACCCCGTTCTCCTCGGCCCAGCCGACCGGGTGGATGTAGGGCGAGGTGGGGTCCACCCAATAGTCGTACATGTCGTCCCAGCTGTCGAAGTTGATGAGCAGCCGGTTGTCCAGCATGTCGGCCACGGTCGCCACGCACACCATGTCGTTCTGCCTGTCCTCCGCCTCCAACTTCATGCCGATCCGGAACCCATTCGGTTTCACCATCTAGTTTATTTAAAAACATTGTGAGGTCATTTTATCATTTTTGGTTTAGGACCAAACGTGTGTTCAACGTGTTGTACCATGATGAAAAGCAAATAATATTTAAGTCATGAAATATCAAGTGATTGTAACAGTTTTATCATCAGTAGATCAATAAGGAGCCCATCTGAAGCTGAGCTAGATGCAGTAAGACATACAGAATTGCCTAGAAAATCGCTATTCATTGAAGTTGCCATGCCATATATCTACTCATCTACTCATATATTATATTAGATCAGATGAATCGCATTATTATTAGGATCAAGACACAGGTATGCGAGGACCGTTGCTCAGAAAAGGATTTAATGAATTGACTACAATATTTACCGTGGTAGTCACGTGGGGAAAAAGATGTCGCGGGGCGGCCACCGCGCGCATTCGCTTCAAATACAACGGCCACGAGAACATGGCGGGGTTATACTGGCCCGGTGGCTTCAGCAGCCGACCGTTCTTCTCGCACCAGCCCGGGGGGAAAATGTCGAGGGAGTCGGCGTTCACCCAGTAGTCGTACATGTCGGGAAACTCGTCGAAGTGCAGCCGCATTCTGTAGCCTTGCACCTCCGCAACCGACACCACACAAAACAGAGAAGGATGCTTCGGGTCTATCGCCTCCAGGCGCATGCCCACTTTAAACCCGTTCCGGTTGAATGGAAATGGATCTTTGAACAGCTTCACCGGCGCCGCCTTCGCCTTACAGATGTCCAAATACCGCATCCACGAGAAGCCGTTCTTGCCGCACATCCAAGGATACTTCTCGTTTTCCACTAAATCCTCCGTCATCTTCAACAGTGTCGCTTCTGGGATCTCGGGGGGCGCTGAATCGTAATGTAGCAGAGTCACTTTCTCGTCTTTAACGTCCGAAGTCAAATCGGTATCGGAGAGCTGTTTCTTTATCAACAATTTCTTCATTTTATTCCTTTTCTTTGTTAACTCTGCCCTCTCTTTCTCTTTTTTCTTTTGAGTTACCTTTTGAACGTCATTTTGACATGTCAGACTGCAATAATTTGGAGTGATAAACTCCGCAGCCATACCGTGACACCCGCAACCGTCACATCTGTAGAGATCTTCGGGAGAATTTGGTTTCTTGTCTTTACTATCTCTCTCCATTCGTTTTTTCAGCGGAGTGTGATATTTAATATTCGAATTGGTCATCGCACCTTCATGGTCCGAAATATTTAACAGGTCAATTAAGCCAAATTCATTGGTTTTGAATTGCAAGGAGCTTCCCTGCAGCTCTGCGATACCATTATTCCATATTAATCCTGGAGGATTCTCTTCAGTGGAAGACTCGTGACTCTCCTTACTCTTAAACAAATTATTTTTCGCATAGTCTTCTACATTTTGATAATACACTACTTCATTGTTCGTTTCAGAATCGGACACCATTTTTGATTCTTTATAATCATCGTGGTCAGAGTCACCCAAATTTACTTTAGCCTCTAAATCTTTGTCGAGCTTTTCATCACAGAATAAAGATGGGACGCGGTGGTCATCATTAATGTCTGCTTCGGTTTGACTTCCCGTCTTGTCCATGATCATTTGGGGTAAAGTGGGCTTGAGTCCTTTATTTGATATGTTCTCATTACAGAGTGATATGCGCCTCTTGATGTTAGCATTACTAGTTTTCCTCTCACTATTATCTGAATATGAGCGGCGTAAAATCGCGGGCGCAGCTATAGTAATGGGCCCCATATCATTTCGATCTATTATATTTTTATTAAGCAAACTTTTACTTTTTTCAGGTATAGCTAAAGTGAAAGACTTTTCATGTATCTGACCACCTTCCTCGTCGGCTATCGATACCGTGTAGATGTCATCATTCATGGAAGCATTAGTCTCCGGTATTGACAAAGTATATTCCCCCTGTTCTCCTGTGGGTTCGGCTCTAGATCCCGGTATAGATATCGTAAATGTTTTTTCACCCTTTGGATTCTGTATGCAGTTATCTTTTCCATTGACACTAATTCCTGACCCCAAAATTTTTGCTAGTGGCTGTAAAGGTGGCATTTCGGACCCCTCTAAAGCGGGATCTCTCATAACCGTGATGTTTCCCTGAGGATCATTCTGTATCTGTCCATTAGCTATTTGAAGATTAATGATAGGTCCTTTAGATGCCATTGTAGCCGGTAACGTTACTGGTAAAATGAACTTAGTATTTTGTATTTTAGGCATGTTCATTGGAGTCACAAATAGCTTTTGGTTATTCAAATTTACATTGGTTTGATTGCTGGATATAAGAATAGACTGGTTTTCCGATATGCTCTTAGTGTTTTGTTTTTTGACTGATCCCAAATATGCAATGGCCTGTTTGGCAGGGTTTCCAGGAGCAATACTGACAGGGACCATCATTTTGTCATTTGCTTTGGGTTTTTGGATAACAATTGGTTGCGTTGTGTTTGCAGAGGCAAGTATAGACGATTTATTTTGTCCCGACACTTTCGGAGCAATGTTAGGTTTGTTACCAACATTTGATATTAAATGAATATTTGCATTGCTTGTGACCTGAAATTAAAATAACCTTATTTTCACTCACACAAATATATTCATATATATATATAGACAATAGTGGGACTGTTGAACTGTTAACAATACCATTATCACTACAACCTAAAGAGCCCAACTGGATTTAACATCTTTTAAGTACCATATAATTTATACCATATAATTGGGACTTTACATCTACACAGGAGACATTTCCATAATTTCCAACTGATAACAGTTTCCGTATAATTTAAATCATTGTATGTATTGCTTGTATTGTATGTATTTATTGCTTATCTTAATTTTTTAAACGGTAATATTAAACTTTTTAAGTGAAATGTTTAAAGTAGCTTTACAAAACTTTGCCAAATTTCAATTAGATTTTAAATGGCAATAAAAACATTATAATTACACGGAGACAGAACAATAAATGGACAACAAGAAATATGCATATCTTATATTAAAACCATTTGAAATCATATAAGAAACATTTTCAAACAAGTCACTTTTACAAAGTTTTCGACAATTTCATAATTATTGTTACTTGAAGCTAACTATGAATTCAAAAATGTTCATCATTTAAAAACTGAGATAAAGCATAGTATACTCACCGGTCTTCTCACAATAATTTGAGGTGGATTACCGCTTGTACTGGCCTGAGTGATCACATCTGTACTAGTCACTGGCTTCAAGCCAGTCGGTGTCTGAATATAGACCACATGTGGCATTGGCCGTGGTGGACCTCGCAGCTGGACGCCAGCATTTGATGAGTTTGGTAAAGTCAATTGTATTGGATTATTTGAAGAACTCGGGATTTGTACAACAGCAGAATTAGATCCCATTTGCATTTGAGGTACCGAGTTTGCATTGGTCATTTTCACCTGGACCCCTGTAGAATCATGCAGCTGCAGCTGAGTAGACGTAGACAAACCCAAGTCAGTGCTACCGTCCATGTTAGGTCTAGGATTCGAACTCATGTGTACTTGAATTATTGAACTATGAAGAGACTGATTAGGTGTATTTAAAAGTGGCATAGATGGCAATGTCGGTGTTATCAACTGAGTATTCTGATTGCAGGATGGGATCTGCAGTGGCACATTGATAGTTTCACCCGCAGGCAACTGAACGGGAACATTAGTAGTCCCTGACACTTGTATCGGAAGACTAACGGGCGTTATCTGCAAAGGGACACTAGTAGCGGCTCCAGAAAGCTGAACCGGGACATTAATGTTTGACGTGGAGCCAGGTATCTGAACCGGTACGTGCACTGTCGACAGTTGCAGTGGATAAGACGAGTTGTTGGCGTGAATCTTAACTGGTGCAATCGAGTGAGTGACTAAGCTGTGTGTTATGGGCATAGAGCTCTGCGGCGCCTGAACCGAGGACACGATCATGCTGCTCGATATTGGCGCCTGAAACATCGTAAACAACGTCATTGAGTGCGAACCCGATTGCATGTATTTCACAGTGTAGCATGAAACTCACGCGCAACGTATTCAGTAGCGCATTATGCTGCGAGCTATTCTGTGATAAATTGCCAGCAGCTGACGAGTTTGTTGCTTTTAATAATCGCTTTTTCAATATTTCCGTTTTCGGATCATCAAAGTTTTGAAGTGAATTACATTGCTGTCTCTCCATTTCTCGGACCCGAGACCGATGTCGAAATCATTACAGACGTTTTATTATCTCTCACATATCATTTTTCACAACCTGCAACGCATGTAAAAATAAAATATTGTAAAATAAAATTTCCTTGCCCGACCGCTACTTGATAAATAACACGTACTGATAAAGTTAATTTCAATTCAGAAACTATTCTTGTAAAAGCAATATAATATAAACACTTCTCACTATAAATTTCCTTTAATGTAATCCTTAATTTTTTTCTTTTGCGAGTATCGCGCTCTATCAATTGTGCTGCTACTTTTGCAGAACCACAACCTTTTAAAAAGAAAAGTTCACGAAACACTCAAATTGCTGTATATTACTTACCTTCCGTTGTTTTATATAGAAGAATAAATTCACAGGTATTATTCCAAATAATGCGATTTAGTTTTCGTAGAGAAAACCATTAAAGAAAAATAAATTATGCTCAGCAAAGCGACGAATTTTACCTGCCTACACAACTGGTAATAATTCTGACAACATAGCCAAATTGTTCGAGGTATTGTTAGGTTGGTACTTTCGAAATTTTCAACCAATCAACAAAGAGCATTCCTGTGACGAAGCTTTCGCGCCCGATTATTCAGCTAAAAAATTTCCTGTATATACAATTATATATATACTCATATACTATTCACTTAGTTACCGTAACGAAATATTATGTACGCAAAAAAATTTACATTTTTAGTAACCCCGTCGATAATATACGCAATAAATTCATTTGATAGCTAATCATAAGCTTCAAAAGTAAGGCTGACGATTAAACATTTTTGAGCTAAAAATAACGATCGTTTAATTGCCATAGCTTCTTATTATTTCAATGCTAAATTACAGTTATGTAATTTCCTAATATTTTATTATTTCCATTAAAGTTGTTTTCATCATACGTATCTTCAAACAGAATGCTGTATATATTATTTCGTAGACGATTATGACATCAAAACATGCTCAATTTATAATCCGAAACATGATCGGAAATTGGTTGGGTCTTACAAGTTACAATATCATATTCGCGCTACGGGTTTCCGTTATCCGTC
Organism: Passova gellias; assembly: GCA_018249975.1. NCBI lineage: Eukaryota > Metazoa > Arthropoda > Insecta > Lepidoptera > Hesperiidae > Passova > Passova gellias. The sequence continues at coordinate 5,598 of DWUN01003012.1, forward strand.
GTAAATAAGTATCGGATACATGTACTTTAAGCTATTACATTTTGCAATTATATATTAAATGGCCATTTCTTTATAGATGTATTTCTAGCTTACATTTAATTTCGACAATTACATTAAAACTTTAAAATAACGAAATTGATAATAATGGTTGAAATATTACTTATCATGTAATGAAAATAATATCTTATAAATAAATTGTAGATTGTAAATTTAATTAAAGAAACGCAATTACTATCTAGCCATTCTGGTAAATATTGGATATAATGTTTTATTTTGTTTATATTAAAATTGCACTAATACTAAGTTAGGCTATCTGTTGAGGACGCAATTTTTACGTGTTCCCAAATGTCTAATTTTTGTTATCTGTCTGTCTATCTATAGTAAAACCAAAAGTTTTGTATCGGAGGGAATTGCGTAGTTTTATGAGTGTTTTTCTTATTTTACATGTAATTTAATCGTAGTATTAGTAGATTTAACATGGCTCTTATTTGTGCAAGTTAGTATATAAATATGTATCGTTTCTTTAAATGCTTTAAATTTTATGTGTATGTCCCATAACCGGATGATCGTCTTATAAGTTTTCTATTAAATAATTAACAGTTTTGTGATTAAAGTTTTCGTTAACAAAGCTTAAAATTTCAATTCTAATTATATGTTACATAGGATATGTGAGATGAAGAATCGAAACATTGAGCATGGTTAGAAAATATAACCTCAATTAATGTTTTTAGTATCAAACGAGGTGCCAGAAGTACCGGTGGTGTCTCCTGCATCAGGAGCCGTTTACGAAAAGCGGATAATAGAAAAATATGTATTAGAAAATGGTATTGACCCTATTAGCGGGAAGGAATTACGGTTGGAAGATCTTATTGAGATCAAAAGTAAGTACCTGTTTTGGAAATTGTAACCAATTATTAAACCAATCATGAATAAATGCCTTAAAGGTATGTAACTTCAAATTTCGTTAGATGCTTAAAACTTATATTGCTTTGTTTGCTCGTATAAATAGTTAACATCCTGATGTCTTGTAAACGTTTTAGTTTTCTGACTGGTACATATGAGGAATCTATGGTGATTTCATTTGCACTTTGACATTTAACAATTGGAAAAAATAAAATAAACACTATGGGTGCTTATTGCACGTTGAAACATATTCACAATATGCATCAATATACATATATTAATGCATATTGTACATTATTGTTTTTATACCAGCAGAGTAGATAACATGACACTGAAATGCCAGAGGGATTTAGACATAATTATACAGTTCTGGGTAACCGATACCATGGGGAATTATTTATACCGTATGAAAACAACTATAAAAATGTTTCAGAGCAGCAAAACTTATGTATGTTAAATACACTAAAGGAAACAATAGGATCATCTTAAATTTTTCTTGCTTAGCTGCATCTCCTTTTTTGCCCCTACACCTTTTCCCATTAATGAATGGTTTTTGTAAAACGAAAAATGTCATTTTACGTTTTACAAAAATAATTTTCTTTTACAAAAGAAATAACATTCATAAATAACTATTATACAGTAGAGTATGGTAGCATAATAGCAATGTCAATAACAACAGCAGGGACAATCAATGGTTCTATGACTGGAAATATCTTAAACAGAATATTTTATAAACTAGGTTACATTACATACATTTCCAATCCAATAAAATGTCCAATAACAGTATTGGAAATTTATTTACTTATTTATTTAAATACATTTTATTGCCATTAAATGAAATACTTATTTATATACTATTCTGGTACTCACCTCGGTTACAGGGAAGTGGCAATAATTGAACCTCACTCGATACTTCTCCCATCATTCATCGGTCTGCAGGATGCATGGTTGCTTATACCCTGAGTGTTCTGCGTTTGTGGAAGAAATTCTAGCTCATAAGTGTGATTTATGAAAGCTTGAAGCGTGACTCTTTTATTGATGACAAATGATGACTTCCCAGCTCCGGCTATAGTGAAGCCCAAGCCCCCCAGTGCCACGTCCATCCCGGCCACGCTGAAGAGCATGCAGGATGAATGGGACGCGCTCATGTTGCACACGTTCACACAACGCCAGCAGCTGCAGACAGCTAGACAGGTGAGTTGATATTGTCCATTAATATTGAAAAATAAGTAAAGCTTGACATGGAGTGGTTTGGAGGTGGTAGAACCTGTATACGGTTCACCCGGGGAAGTACCACCGCCACACATATTTCTGCCATAAAGCAATTGTTTTTACAATTTGTGTTTCGGTTTAAAGGGTGTGGTTGCCGGTCTACTCGTATACCAGAGGCGACCATGTCAGTCCTCAAGAGTGGTGACGCATCTGTGACGGACCTCTGATTTGGCAGATACTAACGAATTCTAACTGCACTTACACTAACAAACACTAACTGGACTAACATTACTAACAATCCCATTCCTGCAGTCCCGTTACTAACAAATACTCACCAACTAATTCTTATTAAAACCCATTAACTGAATTCACACTAACAGTCCCATCCCTACAGCCCTATTAGGGGTCCGTTGCAGATGTCCATGGGCGGCAGCGGCCACTCATGACTGCTGCCAGCTCGTTCACTGCTCTCATAACATAAAAAAAAAAAAAATATCATTTATTGTGATCATAAATCTGTAATCAGTCAGTAATACCTGTTATTAACAATTGATTGGTTAGTATTTATTAGTAACAGACCTGCAGGAACACTACCGCTAGTGACATTAGTCCAATTAGAATATTAATATCAGTGCATTTAGTACTATTTAGTGTCCGCCCTATTAATGGTTGGTCACAGGTGTTTTACTACTCTTCAGGACTAACATAGTCGCTTCTATGTAGTATACACGTGGACTGGCGTCCACACCATAAATTGAGATTAGATTATTTACGTGTTGTTCCAATAAAATTATTATTATACATTGTAAATGTCTAGAAACACTTCTGTGAGTGACTAATTGATAGTACGAAACAATAATTCATTTATGTCGGGAGTTTTGTAACGCCTCCGTTGAGATTAATTGTTGCGACATGACATTAATAGTACTAAAGGGATTCTATTATTTAATGTATGTTCGTTTCAAAGTGTGTAATCATCACAATTCGTTTATAAGAACCGTCTATATTTTGTTACGGTTTAATAAACAATATTCTCAGCCATAGACATATCAACGCTTTTAATATCCAAACATGTTTTTCAGTATTGTTAAGACTTTGGTGTTAACAGATATGACACAAGTTAGTGCGGTCATTTCGTTTCGATTTCCTTAAACGTCAATTTTGTTTGACACTAGAAAGAAACGAACATATAACATGAAATATAGATAATAAATATATTAACGATACGACCTTTTCATACCAGAGGAAATGTATTAGGTATAAGTAACAGATCTTCAGGGGAAAAAGATAAGTTACGTTGGACCCATCATCTATCGAAATGACTCTTGTAAAATTCAGTTGTTAGGGTGTATTTATGGTACAGAAAGAGTCTTAGTCTAGATAGTGAGAGTTCGACAATATATCAATTAACCAATGTATAAATCTAGCGATATCACTGGGAACCTAATTATTTCATGACTAATTCGAAAAATGTCATATATATTTTACGGTTATGGAAAACGTGGATAACTGTCGTTATTTTTCTCGTACGTCACATCGTTAAAACTTTGCGGTTATTAGAGCGTATAACTACAGCCAAATGCATATTACATTATACAGTAGCTATTAATTTTGACGTATTGAATATGTAGAGTGCCAATTAAGCGATACAATACCAACGTTACGAAACAATGTTGTTCTGTACTAATGTAACAACGCTTTTGTACTTTATTTACGTTAATAAAAGCAATTACCGTTATGATTTATTTTAAGAATATATTTACCTATACTGATTTCGAGACGACCACGCGAATATACAACTGGCAACGAAATCTTTAGGTTTTAAGTGTTGACGTTGGAATAATTTGAGTGGATTTTAAACATTTTTATCGTTCCGTACCTTGAAAAGAATAAACGGAACCCTTATAGGATCACTTTGTTGGCCGTCCGTCCGTCCGTCTGTCAAGACCCTTTTTCTCAGGAACGCGTTCAGGTATATGGCTGAAATTTATATCAAATACTCAAGTATACGGTCCCTTGGAGCTGTGAAAAAATCAAACTTCTAAAACAACGCAGTCAAAAGATACAGCCGTTTATGCCACAGATTTCCGACATTCGCAAGGGAATCAAAACCTAGAGGGTACTTCCCGTGAACTCAGAATCTTGAAATTTGGTGCGAAGCAACGTCTTATAGTACAGATAAAGGAAAAATTGCGAAATCTGTAAACTTTTAGTTCCATCATATAATAAAAATATTTTTAATAATTTTAAAGTTACTACCCCTTTCCTCATGAACGCGTAGAGGTAATAAATTAAAATTCATATTAAATACTATAATACTCTCATGGTCTATAATACTTTCATGAATATATATCTACAGGTTTGTACGGAACCCTCGGTGCGCGAGTCCGACTCGCACTTGGCCGGTTTTTTTGGATTGTGCTCTGTACAATGTTACTGCTTTTAACACCAGAACCGACATTTACACTATTACCTACATGATGTTGTTTTAAACGGAATATGTATGTCTAAATTTTTGTTGCGGTTGGATCCCCACTACATATCCCTATGCGCCGACTACGTTCTCCATGTCCCGGAGGATCACAGTAGAATCATTAGGATTTTGCTGGCAATTCGGTTAACTATCGGGCGGTTACAATTATAGTCTATCATTATTTCCGTAATATTATCGCCGATAAACTTTTCATGTCAATTGAACGGTTAAGTTAATATAAAACTTTACCGCAAAACGAATATCAAAATCTTGTTAATTAGCAACGTGTGCAAACGGATCGATCTCGGCCGCTCGGACAGCGCACGAGTTGCCGGCGGAAGGCTGCCGTCTGTAACCGATACGGCGAATGAAAGCGACGTCGGTCTGCGGTTCAAACGGTACCGTACTGCGGATAGAATGTCAGCTCGAGCGAGCCGACCGCGTCCACTGTCGCGAGCTTGGCCTAAAGATACGAGGATTCCTTCATCTACAGACAAAACATTTTACTAGAAGCGTTATTCAAAACCGGCTTATCAACCCTAAGACGTACACGCCGAGTGATCTTGCAGGAATCAATCATATAAGTGGGGATAAGTAATGATGATAACTGTAACCAGGGTACAACACGTTTAGGCCCCGTTTCCTCTAGCATACTCGACCCCGTTGCCCCAGTGCGGATTGGCAAAGGCTTAGTAGCCAAACGTCTGTCGGTTGTTTTCAACGGCGTGTAGCCCTTCGATGAAATTAAATGATTATTGTTTACACTCCAACCGCATCAGAGATAAGAATCTTTTCATAAGATTTTATTTGAATGAGCTTTAATGATTGCAGCTTTTCAAAATGCAGTAAGACATGTCTATACATATATACGTATGTAACGAAGTGTAGCTAATGTAATTGACACGGGTTTAAGGAAAAATGTTTTTGCTAACATTGCTGTTAGCAATTACGAAGTTTTTTTAGGATTTCCTTTTCGAATTGATTATTTTTTATTTATTATTCAACAAGTAGATTGAGCAAAAACTATTTAAGGTTACCCAATCGAAAAACGCATCGTTGGATCAAGGAAATGGACATAATGAACCCAGATTAAAACAGATCTACTTGTATTTATAACGTGTTTATAACTTGTATAAAATTTCTACTTTATACACTTCGTAAGAAGCATTGATAATACTGGTTGGACCTATTGATATTGTAAATCCAAATCTAACAACGAAAGTTTTGTGAAAAGTTCCAAGACGACAGTAATATTTGTGACTTGCACCGTAAGGAGTAAAAAAAAAATTCATTGAACTGTTCCTTGAGTCCCGTCGTTGCTGTTCCAATGAGGTGCAATGATCATAAATCTATCATCAACAACGAGATAATCTCCCCAATTGCCAATTGGTCAGTCAAGTAACGACAATAAGTCTGGCCAGGCGCAATGGCCGCGTCCTGTGCGACGGCCATTCTTCCTGGGTCGACGCCCCCGGCTAATTGGAAATGGATCTGTCACGTGCCATTGCAAATACTATCGATACTGCACTTGTAATCATGAATAATAATAGCCGATAGGGCAAAGTCGTTTCTATGTGTCGGCGACAATTTATACGTAGAACATCCGAGAGCTTAGACAACCAGGAGTGACGTTTAATTGTTTTGCGTATATGTTAATACCTACTTAGATGATTCTAGTAGACCGTTGATGTTGATTAGGTGGTTTTCTTTGCTATAATCAATCGCTGACCCTTTCTCCACATACTGACTTCTGAGATACAAGCGATCTGTGCACTGCAGTGAGTCATGTATAAGTTAAACAATTTCTTTTACTGCAGTTCGTATTGATAGCTGTATATTCTATATACAGTTGCACTAGCTAGCTAGTCTCGTAGATCTATATGTTGAGTCGCTTTTATCAACGGTCAGTTCTGCTAATTGGGCCGTTTCTTCGTACAACATAGAAGCTAATAAGTTGTTCACTTCCAGAGTCGTTGGTGCACCGCATAATTGTGGAATGGGATCGTCCTAACGAACGGCCCATAAATTACTTAATTCTAGGCACACGTAGCGTATGTCATCGTTTCGGCAATTTTTCACTTGTATGTGTAATGGCTTCATGACCAAAGTGATGTCACCTCCTGTCGACTGGCCGTAGAACAATGAAGATTCATTGACGCTAAGTAACGTGACTATCCTAATTTAACCGAATTTATAATATAATGCACTCATGTATAATTATTTACCTTAGCAATAAATGTGTATGTGATTGGTTTAGTTTAACGTGAACGTATTTTTCTTTGCAAATACTTCAGTATTTTTAACGGCCGTTATGCGCGCTTCCTTCCTCATTCGTAGGGGAAATCATTTTTCTGATTATATAAACTGAAAACAAGAAAGAATGTTGACCTCGGAGACATTGATCGAGAATAAACTAAGTGTATTAAGTTTGATCGAAACCAGACGACAGCCATGGAGACACGGCTTGCGTGTGACATTCGCGCCGGTCCCCGAAGGTACTCGATCAATAACCGTTCCTGGAGATGCATGCAATACCTTAACGTCTGATAC
>DWUN01003013.1:0-12734 GCA_018249975.1 Passova gellias
GTCACGGGATTGTTACATATAAAAGATTGATTTATCATAATTGAACCACGGCAACGCGTGGTCGGGTCTACTAGTAGTTTTATAAATATTATATAATAGTTAGGACCATTTTATGACTCTCGGAAGTTACTCTTTATTAAGATGTTTATACATTTCTATAAAATACATTTGTTTATATATAACTAGCTGACCCGGCACACGTTGTTCTGCCGTTTAAAATATAACAGTATTTCTCCACTATTTAATGGATGTTATTTTACATATAATCCTTCCTCTTCAACCACTCTATCTATTAAAAAAAAACGCATCAAAAACCGTTGCGTAGTTTTAAAGATTCAAGCATACATAGGGATATAGGGACAGAGAAAGCTACTTTGTTTTATACTATGTAGTTATACTTTAATGATTTCACAAATTCTAAACACGCATATATAGATAGTTTTAAAGCCAGATACAGAATAACTACTCGTACACATGACATAAATATTTGTGCTAAATGGACACGGACCCCACAACCCCCGGGTCACGAGCCAGGGTCACTAACCACAGAGCCTATGCGACTAAGTGGCAATGAGTCTCATAGTGCCGCGTTAACCTTGAGTGCATCGACTCCCTCATAAGCACTTCCCGTCAAAGAGCTCGATAGGATTACATTTATTTTGCAACTTTATGCCCTTATTTTGTTACCTTTTATTACTTACTTACTTACCTCATTAATTTCTTAAGCTAATTTTAAAACCAATTTATACTAAACTAGCTGGCCCGGCAAACGTTGTTCTGCCATATAAATTATAACAGTATTTATCTACTATATAACGTATGTTATTATAAATACAAACCTTCCTCTTGAACCACTCTATTTATTAAAACAAACCGCATCAAAACCTGTTGCGTAGTTTTAAGGATCTAAGCATATATAGGGACACAGCAGAAAGCGACTTTATTTTATATTATTAAAGATTTGACATCGTATAAATCATACCCATGTTGATGTTTTGTAACTTTTGTAGAATTATATAAATTATCTGACCTGTAAGTCTAGTGGTTAGAGAACTTGACAGCAAAATCGGAAGTTGTGGGTTCGATACCTATCCAGGGCAAACGTTTGTGTTATGAACATATTTATTTGTTCTGTGTTTGCGTGTAATAAATCTATTTAAGTATTATATCGTATGTGTGTTTATCAGCTGTCCGGTTACTATAACAGAAGCATTTGCCTAATTTGGAATCAAATAGCCGTGTGTGGAATTGTCCCAGTTGTTACTATTATGTTCTTAACGTTCTTGAGTTATTTTTGTGTGTACATAAATAAATGGAAAAAAAATGTTGACTAATAACAAGTGATACGTAAGCCTGACCTAAATGGTCGGCCGGGTCTCGGTCGAGCGCGCGCCACCAGCTCCCCCTGTAGCCACTTCCTGTTTACTGGTAAGACGCTCTTAACATGTCTTAACGTAGTAACGATTCTTTTTATCGTCTACCAACAAATCTCACTTGCTTTAAACGCAATTGTACGCACTATCCTCAATTCGCTTCACATCACATGTATTCGATAATATTACCTAACTGTTGACTTTTTTATCTTTACACGTTGGTGTTTTGTTTTCTTTTCTGTTCGTTCGTTCGTTCGTTCATTCGTTCAATCGTTTATTCATTCATTCATTCATTCTAAGGATACCCTGGAGTATACTCTACTACTGTACAGTATGAATTAAGGATGTTGTACTTATCAATGGACAAGGTATTTGTCAGATGTTTTTATTATTTAACGGTCGCCCAGCTTTGAAAATCGATGGTATTTAATTCATTCTTATATTGATTTATTTGAAAAATATGAAAGCTTTTTTATTGATAATCCTGAAGCTTGTTTAAGGGTATGATATAAAAAAGTTCACAAAAATCAGAGAAAGAGCAGTATTGTTAAATCTTTGCCTTTTTATAGACATCTTGCTGATTTAAATTTAAAAAGATGTTAATTTAATTAAAAACTTAAGATTTTTCGCTAGGGCCGATTTAAATCTTTTCTAATATGAGTTAAGTACACTGGTCCATCATAGATAAATATCGTTACCATAAAGCTGCATCGCTTTTATGCGTGTTTCAAATTAAGAATATATAGTTATTCTCAATGGCTAAACACAATAGCTTCTAGCGTTTGCATGCATCCTGTCGTAAACTAGCTTACTAAAAGTCTCTTAACTAAATAACTAAGAACTTTGCTTGCACAGAGCTGCTGTCGTGAAAAACCAGATGAAATTTAGGAACATAACGTGTTTGAACTGTGAATGTGGTTTATTTTTGTTTACATAAAAAAAACAGTTACGAAACCATCTGAAAGCTTGCGCGATGTTTCGAAAGTGCGAACTTTTACTCGCAATTAGCTCATATTTTAATGTGCTGTGAGAATAAATTCATTTTCAAATTGAAAATCACCTCATCACCTGTTTAGTTATCTGTCAACTAAAAACTTTACAAAACAAGAACTGTTTTACGAAATTTCAAAATTACACTTATAAGACAAAATGCTTTTTTTTTTGGAAGGCTTTTTTGATTCTATTTACGTGTAATCTTGATTGAAAAAGCTACTTAATCATAATGTGCGATTAATTTGAAAGCCTTCACCCGCAGCCAGTCACGCGGGCTGGCTACAGCCCAGCACTTTATGAAGCATCAATATTAATTATTTTTAAACTTACAAAAAATTTATTTATCACATGTTACTAATCGTAATTTATCTTTATATTTTAAACCTAAAACGATATATAATAGTAATAGTTACCTAGTCCGATATCATATCTAGAAATTTCGAATAAATGTCCTTGTAAACTCTCTTACTCTGCTGAACACTGGTCTCTTCTTTTAGGAGAAAGTTTCCGGCCATAGTCTACCATGCCAGTCATGTACGGATTGTCAGACTTCACAAACCGTGGAGAATATTATGGAGAACTTTAAGTTGTGCAGATTTTACCGTTACGGCGAGTGATTTTTAATTTACAAAACGCACGTAAACTTAGACAGAGATGCCGTCACGAGCTGAACCCAAATTTCCGGAATGAAAGTCTGAGACCCTAACCACTAGGCTATCGCTGGCTGGTGAGTTACAGGCTGGCTGGCAAGGTTGTCATAAAATCAAAATTATAACAAATTGAGGTCAATCATACTCCGGGAGACCTTCACGACACTAATTCTCCACGCTACGATGACCGTGTTGATTTCCGTGCGACTCATAATCATAAGAGAATTAGTGTCATCCAACACTTATGTCATGGCATGCCCACAGCGTTTGTGTAAAGTTTAGTTAACAATTCGGTACTCATAGACCTCTTTCCGGATCGCGCTATGGTTATACACGTAATGCCAGATTGACAATATGATAGCGGTGACATTAAATTTAAATATGTTTACTTATAGTTTATTTGAATGTTTCTTGTCAAACTAAATTTCGGATAATAAGGATGGACCAGCTGCCCATTGGTTTTCATACTAATATCAATGCAGTAGCAATGTCAATGTTACCATTAAATAAACTGTATCAAAAATGATATCAGTTCTTACATTTTATTTTTAAACGGTTAACATCTTATAATGTCGATTATGGTAAATCACAAACAAATTAAATGAAAAGTAACAATTTCTTTAACTCAATACCGGACAGAATTGTTTGATGCAACTAAGCAAGCAATGATTCAACAGCTTACGGGAAACGACGTACGCTAATAACAATAATGTCACTATTCATTACTAATCCACTAAACAAAGGGAGTTTACCTATACCGCAGTGTATTGCGTCGCCTAGCGTTTTGAACGGCAAGAATGCGCCTGCCGAGCCCGGGGGTAACCGACTCGGTTCCGAGTAATTCCTCCGGCGATAACAGCCGTACCTGCGAGCTTTTGCACTGCGTTGATAATCCTGCCAATTTAAAAAGCACCTTTAGATATGCAGCGTCATTACACTTCTATTTTTATAAGTATGCTTATCATGGTCAATATAGTTTTGTATATATATATCATACAGTTTAAATTACCTCTATAATAATAACACTATTTAGAACCATGAATAAAATAACATACAAGTCCAGGTAAAATATAAAAAGTTAATATCTCCATTTAAAAAGTTTTACCGCAACGTTCTAAAGAGTCAGATTGCAGATAATATTATTTTGATTTTATAACATAATCTAAAAAAGTACTGTTAATTTTTGGTAATAATATGTGCAATAAATACATTTTTGACTATGGTGTTTCTTTTTAAGTATATTACTCGAGGATATATGTAATATCAAAGTAAGAATATTTGAAACAACGAACTGATATGATGATAAATATTGTAATTTAAGTGGCGCGATTCTTACGTAAAGTGCTAAAAGTGTAATTACTTTAATGCACAATAAAGTTTAAAAATAAAACAATTGGATTTACTGAAAGTATTAAGTATATACCTACCTACTACTGGACGGTGACTTGTCTTTGGTTTTTTGTCATAAGTAACAAACAAAAAGGGATATAATTTTATCTAAATTATATAGTTTCAACGTGAAGAATAAAAACCCAAAATGACGAAGCGCTTTAAAAAAAAACAAGTTTTAAGTATATTCGTTACACAATTTGTAACTTCTCCTAAACTGATCTATCTATATCATTAGGTTCACATTGAAAACATCGTAACTAGATATTTAGAAGTCAAGTACCCATATCATATTGTGCAAATGAACGTGTCGTCTTTGTCTTCGATTCACGTAGTGTGCCAAGACTTTTTACATTTCTTTATTTGTAATTAATCCGACAAAAAGCAAAAGGTAAAAACAAACCGCGTCACCTTTTACCTGTGTGACGTGCCTCCTCAAGTCCGCAGGGTGGCAGGTGCGGGCGGCGCACGTGACCGGCCGCCATTCGCGCGCGCACCGCGAACACAGCCGCTTCGACCGACCGACCGCTCGAAAACCGTTTAATATTTGAATTTTTCAAACCGTTCGAACTTTATGTGTTAGTGCCACAAACTTTGAGGATTTTGTGCCAGTATTTTGTGCTCCTTGTTACAGGTTAGTGGGTTTTATTTGTTTTTTGTAATGTCTTAATTGATTTGTAACAGTGAATGCCTGCAGACATTTATTTTGTAAGCTCGGAAACAGAACGCTTCACAGATAACTCACTATTGGTGTTTGATGTGACTATGACACTAGTAAAAACTTTTTAAAAAGTTCAGAAATATGAAAATTAACGCTAATAAATAAATATAACTTTACGATAAAAATTACTAAATCGAATGTACGTAAACTTCATAATTTAAGCACGTTGAAAATTGTTAAAGCAATGATCGTTTACGTGGAAATACTTGCAAGATGCAACGATAACGTTTGGAAATTGACATTTTAAAAGCGATTGAGCGTTGTACCGTCAAAATAACCGATTGGTGAACGTACTCGTAAGAGCGAGCGTCGCAAGAAAAGACTTCAACGGGCACTCGCGAGTCTTCGTTACGTCATCCGATTTGCGATCCGAAAGAGCTTTGCCCGCAAACCTGAAATGTTACTTCGTTGATACATAACATACTAATATTGCAAATATTATATCAACATTAGTTACGCGCTATTTACTAACGATAATGTTCGGGTAATTCATGTAATAGCAGGAAGTGTCCAGTGAAAAATTGGACCATAAATATTTCGTTCAGTTCATAGAAAAACATAGTTATGTATGATTATTGAAAAATCTATGAAAATGTACTGAAAATGTACCGAAATGAACCAGAGACAATTATTACTACTATTGAACCAACATTTAATATAAATCTTTAAAAGATAAGCAGTACCTAAGTACAAAATTATATATGTTTGTTTCTGTAAAAATTACTGTGTACTAAATTGTTAAATAAATTAATAAATTAGGCTAGCTTTTTGCTAATGGCTAGATATCCTAACTGCTAAACTATAGGTTGTCTGTTCGATTCCCATCCAGGACAAATATTTGTGTGAGGAACAAATTTGTTTGTTCTATGGTTGCATGTTATAGAAATGTTATACTTATACGTGTGTCAACTGCCTAATTCGGATTTAAGAAGAAATTATATGAATCAGCAACCAGTTATCAGACTACATGGTAAAGGGCCGCTAAATTCAATGTGAACTATTAAAAACATCTTACAAATATCGAAAAAAACGTTAGGAAGCAACGAATCTGACAAAAAAGAGTTGAATTTTTTTTTACTATATGACACCGAAATCAGTTAGAAATTCAAAACATACGAGTACCAGTGCGCGGGCTGCCTAAACGTAAACAAGGTTGTTAAAATTATAACTGTCCTAATAAAATCCGTTTAAAATTATTTAAGTACCATACATATTACAGCAACACGCGCTTGAGTAACGAACGTCGTGATCGCTGGATTGCATTGTAACTTATCATCACGTTTTCAACTTTACAAATCATACATCATCATGTTGATATGTGCTGACAATAATAAATTGACATTTTGTTGTTAGTTTGCCAGTGTTGTGATTGTACGGATGATTGGAGCGACTTGACACAGATTTTTAAAATCTTGTTTTTATTTATATCACATGATTGACGTACTGTATTGTATGTAAATACTATTGACAAATAATCAGGAAATTAATTAGGCATTAGATATTATAAAAAAGAATTAAATGATATTCCCGAAATACGTACGAAACATTTTTTTTTTAATGTTCAACGGTTAATATAATACCATGACTTACCGAAATATAATAAACATTAAAATAATCACGTGAATAATTTAAAAACAATGTACCTATATTCTATTACATATTTTGCCAATTTCATTTAAATTTAAAATTATTGCGTCTTCATAATATTCGTTGAAATATCTCTTGTCAAGAATTAATATCATAATGAGGAGTACATGTTTACCTGAGTTTGTGGGAAACGTTACGGAGTTGCGGATGGCAACATTGTTGTTTCTACATCTAGATGTCTTTGAATCGAAATGAGTCCCATCAAAACAAACAGGTTTAAGTTCAAGCCACTTTTGACCTTGTGATATACCTCGGTGCGACATTGGGGCACCGGATAATATAATGGGGCAATTTATGATATCAACCTTTTATTCTTAATTTACTGTAGAATTGTGACATGTTATATCTACAATGAAATTTATCACGTCTTACTTGTATATTATATGGAGAATATTTTATAAAAAGGTCCCGTATCAAATGTTTTCGAAGATTTTTAAACTACTATGCATATGAATAGGCAAATGCTTCGGTCTTTACGAGTTAGTATGTCAATAAGAATAAATAAAAAAAATAAAAGCAGTTCAGTAATTGAAGAAACAAAATATTTTTTTTATTTAAAGTCAGGGGTACTCGCCAGTAGGTATATATTCGCTAATGTAAAGTTAATGTTTTGACAGCAATAACCCAAATAGACCCGTTTTATAACGAGAATGTTAAAGCCATTGTCATTTAATTTATTATCGCTATTAAAATATCTCTATTTTTTTTTATTTAACACGTTCAATTATTATAGTTTAAGACGATTTTTTATTTTATTTTTTGTAGTTATGTCGTTAACTACTACACCAAGCAATCAATAACGATGTGTTTTAATCTGAGACGTACATAATTATGTCAAATCAAAGGTAAACAATCGATGTGAACCCCAGACGCCGGATGTGAAAAACTAAAATCGTAACCACTAACCTATCTAAACTTCGCTATTTATTGAACATTATAAGCGACCAAGGATATGTGCTTGCGTATCTGTCGTCTCAATGTGACTCACCCTAATACTCGAATTTCCTGTATCGATATAACAAATGAGTTTTAAACGATAGTCATAGCAACTTATTCGTAACAAACTGGAAATTGATTAGTAACAGGAAAAAACCTAGTGACCAACAAAAACTTATTATTATAATTAGACGAAGCCGAAGGCGTTAATTAAAAAAATGTGGGTACATTTAAAGAATTTACATAATCATTAGTTTAATCCATATTTTGCCTTTTACGGCGTACAAATGAAAGAAATTCAACAAAATAATAACCAATATTACTCAATATTTAGACTAAAATTAACATATATTTAAGCGCGCATGATAACTTAGGTAAAAGTGGAAAAGGCCACAGAAACTGACCTGAAGAAAGCCTTGATTTCCCTTCATCTTTAAATACGATTGCCAGTTTCCGTATTCAATAATCGTAAATATCTTTTAAACGTTTAACAAACCAACTGCACCAAGTTGTTAGAATGGCAACAAACAAACCTAAGCTAATTGGACTGTGAGGTAGTTTCGTTGTAATTACTATAAAAAGCGTTCCGTTTTCCTTTATTTACAAATATTCCCTTTACTATATCCTTCTGGGAACTTTCGTCATTAGATAAGGACGGCAGATAGCATTTGGCTCAGTTGGAACGAGATGGTAGATAGGCATATTTCGGCGGTAGGAGTGGTGCAGTATGCGTTTTTGCCGCGGCATGTCTGCACATTGAGAGGTGGTTTAATTCATAATCCAACGGAGACAATACCTCACAAACACTAACTTGTTACTAAGAAAATATCTTAATAATCAGCTTAAGTGATATTGGTATCAAAATTAAATTAAAAACAGAGTAAATAAATGATTGACTCGAAAATAACACTGTAATAAGAATCTCTTAGTAGCAATAAGAGTTGACAACTATTTCTAATATCAAATTTCGAACAATTTTACTGCTGGTATTGAGAACAGACAATATAATAACATTTAATTTTCCTTTCTGATAAATTAAAAAAAAAAAAAATTTAATAATTCAAAAAAAGTATTTGTCAGTGACAGTATTGACAAGACATGTCAATGGTTTTTACCAATATTTCTTCATACATCTCTTCATACATCTTCGCATAAATAGCTTTATTAAATAATATAGCTGCTGAGTTGTTATTACTTCATGGCACTGTTTTACAACCAACAGCTGCCTGTATTTATCGCCAGTCCACCGACGGACAAATACAAAATTATTAGCTTTTTTTTTCCTTCAACCACATATTATCATTTGCATATTGCATAGCTTTCACTGAGCACTGCACTGAGGTAAGCTGATAGATAATGCTATTTAGCATAGAATCTGTTGTGGGTATATTCGTATTTAGGTTTTGACAGGTATCGCCATTATGGAAATAAAGCAGTTGTCTTCCTGTCTGACGTCCTACAATGCTGCTACAAAATCGTTCGTCAAAGCATAATGTAGAAGGTCCCTTCCTGGTCGAGGATATTCAATTCAAACCCCTCCAAAGTGTTCAACTCTTTAAAAAAATAAACAATGTTTGCATACTCTTTTTACTTGTCATCCGCCGACACCGCTCGCCAGTCTGTCAACCTTTTTTTCAACATGGCCGCGTCCTGTCATCGATTAATTATTCGAATTATCGATTAACAATAATAATTAAATGTAATGTCGATTTTAAAATATTGTATTAAAATTTATAAACGCTAATAATAAATAAATAAGTTTGTTCTCGCTCCCGCTATACGTTTCGCTATAGCTCGTGCCTTGTAAGGGTACATTAAGTACCGCGCGCTGGTCGGCCTTCATGCGACCGGTTGCGCTCGCTTACTTTCGCGTTGCACCTATAGAGGTATTTCGGACAAGCGCCCGCCCCGTAAACAATGTTAAGCGCCAATAAACCAACTAATGGTTACAATTATCTAACTAACTGCACTCGGTTGCGGGAGCTGGCAAGACGTAGAAAACTTCATTCATTGTCGCTAAAGGGTAATTTAGAACTTCGAGATTATACCGGCATATGAAGTCTGCCAATCCGCACCTGACCAGTATGGTAGACAAAAAAAAACTTTAATTGTACCTATAAATTGGCAAAAGAACTTAAATTTAAAAAAAAACTCGGATTGTTAGTCTGTGGAGCTCGTATAAATAAAAAAAAAAGCATTGGTTGACTTAAACCTGAAACGGTCTCACTGTAAGAGTAGACCTTCAACCAACAGTGGAACAGTAAAAGGGTTGAAGAAAAGGAGTATAATTGACAATAATAATAATTGGGTCAATTCCACACTTTAGCTTATTCCAAAACGATGTTATGGTAACCGGACAGCTGTCAAAAATATACATACACATACTATATATGTAGATATCTTCATTATAGCCAAACAGACAAAACGAATGTGGTGTTCTGGAAGGGAATGGAACCTATCCCCGACAGCATTGGAACTGAGCATTAGATCACAAAAAAAATACAGAGGAATTGGGTCCCTCCTCCTTTTTGAAGTCGATCAAAAAGACAATCGTACACGAGATAATATTTACAATTTAACATACGGAATGCGGATGCGTGCCGACATTTTAATCATTCTTATTTATGCTGCAATAGTGCTCCAATATAAGTCGGCTATTAATTTTCATTGCCAACACAATAGAGCGAACGCGATCCGTCGTATTTACGGTTTATTGTCAATTCAGCGGCAGCGAAAGGCTGCAATATGAATATATTATTGCTGCATTTGTTTCTTTTTCATGTCCCGCACTGAGACTGAGCATGGTGGCCAGGAACCTTTTATAGCGAACATGCCAATTACCTTTCTTTTCATGTTATTACATGAAATTTTCGCATTACATACACTAGAGTGACATAATTATTATTGTTACATGATTGTTTATTTTTATTCTTTATTGTTATAAGCTGGTTCTGGTTTTGCGACATTTGATTACTAAATATGTAATTGGTAACTTTCAGTTTTGTGCACGCTTTAGATATACCGGCGAGGCGAATACAGGGCGCAACTGCGCTAGTTACGAAATCCTGTTGTTGTTGTCGTCGTCGTTGTTGTTGTTGCCGTCGTTGTTGGTGTTGTCTAATTGTGATTAAACAGATTGTATTACATTGAAGGATACAATTTGTTTAATCTATTATAAGATGACATCTAACGAGGTGTTGCCACAGCGCTTGTGTAAATTACGCAAATGGGACAACTTAATGTTATGTACAAGTAGGTACTTAACACGCTCATCATCTACGCAAATATAGCCCACCGATATTATGTACATGTATGTATATGAGAATTGAATATGCACGCAATCATATCGTAACTACATGATACGCATCACCTTATGTTGAAAAAATCTCGTTTGATTATTATGTACTTAGTGTACATTTTGCATTTTTTGTTTAATCAAATCGTTACAAATTTTTGAACATTACAAATATACAACAAACTTACTATTACGAAAACTGAAAGTCAGTCATTTTTTTTTTCATAATATGTTACCATTTGTTCTTAATTTGAAACTTTATATGCATTTAAATTGTGTATTGTAGTTTCGATCGTCATTTTTCTTTGATTGAAACAAAGCGACATTTATCAATCACATGATCGCTAAATTGATTGATACGATGTTAGTAAAATACGCAATGATATCGTTAAGAGAACAACGAAATGAATCGTTCAGCGCTTAAAGCGGTGCAACTTGTAGATCTTACGTAATGTTCGTCCATCAGATCCACCTGTTGGAATTCACTTGACATTAATACGTCGGCAATCTATTGAGTATACCTACATACGTAGCGAAAAAGCATAAATGACTATCAATGTATAAAATACATCGCTTTATTTGTTCGTCGCGTCCAAAGAAAAATCACGACACCATAGAACAAGTCAGGTATTCCGACTTTTTTGATTCGATCTTTTACATTATCCGATATATGTATTTTTACTAAACTGAGTGACGTAATTTTAAATATGTAGCTGTGTAGTTGTGCACTTGTACAACAAATACATAAAGAACTCGTCCATTATGCTATAAGTTCTGAAAAGGTAAAGGTGAAAGGTTTAAAAGCTTAAGGTGAAAAAACACAAAGAGAACTTTAAAAGAACACTTTGAAACAGTCAATACACACATACACATTCCGATACCGGCATATAATCTCTGAAAATGTATTTACTTTTACATCGATTTGAGTAGAGTGATATTTAAATGTTTAATTGAAAGAAAAGACGGAGAACTTCAAAAGAAGGCTTCAGAAGAAGCATGTGGAAGTTTCAATAAACATATTACAAGTGTTCCGATATCTGGTTCTGGTTCCGGTATCGGACAATGTGTAACTCAACTGTTTATTCGAATAGATTACGTAAACGCTTTTTCGGTGATCGTGAGGTGGTTGTAGGTCGAATGGTGACGAGGCCGACCGCTCGGTGTGACATTTACATTTGAGAACCAACATGTGGACATTACATCGGGTTACGTGTGTCCATTTGACAGAAGCGGTGCGGTGTGACAAGAGAAAATCTACGAAAATTCGACATTCCAAACGCTATGTTTGTAGAGGTTTTGCAATTTTGCAATGGTTTTTTTTGTTATTTCATTTGTATATTTAGTTTTATTTTATTATTTTGGTTTTTGATTTTTATTTTGTGTGTTTCAGTTATTACTTTTATAATGTGCTGTCGTAAAACTATGAATAAAGTTTTTCTTTCTTTCTTTCTTTCTTTCTTTCTAATTAGCTCTTCGGGCGAAATTGGTTTTAATTGAAGTTGACATAGAGGTGAGAGTCGCATGTATTAATCCTAATTAGCAATTCTATACATCAAACGTGTCGAGAACTCTAGTATATAAATATGTGAATATGGTGATTGATAGCCGGTTAATGAGTTATATCAATATAAATTCACGTTTATATTCAAACTAGCTTCGCCCGCCTGGAAATCAGTGTGTCACAAAGTTTTCTTTGTCAAAGTTGCGACATTTTCGTAAAACAGTGAAAT
>DWUN01003014.1:0-12733 GCA_018249975.1 Passova gellias
TTAACTGAATTCACACTAACAGTCCCATCCCTACAGCCCTATTAGAGGTCCGTCGCAGATGTCCATGGGCGACAGCGGCCACTCGTAACTGCTGTCAACTCGTTCACTAGTCTCATATCATATATAAAAGTTTGAAAAATATGACAAATATTTTTTTCTTTCGTAAAAAATATTTTTTTTTCTTAAAAAGTATCCTATGTTACTTCTAATACATCCAAGAATATGTGTACAAAGTTTCACGATGATCAGTTAAGTTGTTTTCTTGTGAAAGCATGACAAACAAACTTACTTTGACATTTATAATATTAGTAGGGAAATAGTAATAGGGATACTTGGTAACTATGGAATTGGCTTCCATCTACATATATTGCTGAATTTATTTAGTATAGTAAAAAAAATGCATGCATACAAAGTATACATGTCAGAAGTGGAACTTCTTTGACAAACTAATTTACTAACTATTAATTTCAAAAACAAAAATTTCCGTAACGTGCTCTATAACTCAAATCGTTTCTTAAGGAGTAAACTTTAAAAATGTTTCAGATTTTCGTGTCGTTTCACTTCAATGATTACTCTCAAGTGTATTTATAATAATATCTCGACAGGTATAGGAGTTCAATCCGTATGGATGAAGTTGTATCCGTGGAAGAATGCATTTTGCCGGACGATGACGATGTTATATTTAAGTCCATTAACCGTCCGCCCGCAGCTACTGATGTTTATAATAAGCCGAAATCAAAGCCGCTCGTAATAACCAGCGTTTCGTCTTCAAAAGTAACGAAAAAAGGTGCGCCCGCGAAAGCACCAGCTGCACAATCGGCGCCAAAGTGTCTTACAATTTCGAATGGCAAACTGGTCAAGTCGGTGTATAGACTCGAGACGAGGGCGACGCCGGCGACAAACAGCCAAGCGGCGGTGACTCCGAGTGTTCCGCAACCATTGCCCGCTAACGATACCATTTGTTTGGACAGCGATGACGACGAGATCGGTGACGCAGCAGTGGACAGCGTGCTTCGGACAAAATTGATACCTGCATCCGTCCAACTACGCAAATTACTCGCTTACCGCAAGCCAGCTACTTACCAAAGGAAGGCGCCGGCCCGTCCGCCGACCGCCACGCCGTCCGTCCCCGCCCCCGGACCGACGCCCGTAGCGCTCACCACTGGTCTTGCAAAGAATTTTCAAACAGCTCTTTTATCGAACGTTCAAAATCTTCCCGCAATATTAGACAACGAACTGCTAGAACAACAATCGTCATCGATCGGGAACACTTTGACAGCACAACATAAAGATTACATTGTCGTGCCCAATTTGTCCGATAAACGGAATCAGAGCGCGATCGACGGTAAACAGGGTAATTTGCCTACTGTCGCGTCGGTCGCCGAGTGCGGGGTTGTGCAGCATGTCGTCTCCCAGACGGGCGTTAAAAAGGTCTGCAAGCCCGGGGACATCGTACGACTTAATAGTAAAGGTCAAATAGAAGTGTTGTCTAGAGTATACAAGGTGCCGGAGGCTATATTGGAACCCGTTCTAACCGATTCGGTGGATGTTAAGTTGACCGATATTAAGATGGTTATGAATAAACGTATGCAACCAGTCCCCGAAACGGTCGGCGCGCGGCTGAAGAGCGGTCCCGCGCGGCAGAATGGCGGCCCCGCGCGGCTGAATAGCGGCCCCGCGTCCGATCCTCTCTCGATACTAAAAGACGTCGTTCATATTCAAGCGGACGAATCCAACGAAACCGATGGCACTAAAGAAGTTGTCGAAACTAAAACTGTCAAGAACACGGCAACAAAGAATATTGCAATCACCGGAAACGAAGTGTTGCTCGTTAAGAAAACAGCGGAAAAAAACTTCATCGGTTCGCGAGTAAAGAAATGGAACGTGCTAAACGTACAGGATAAAGATGAGGAGGAGACGTCACCTGCCAGCGTGACGGGAAATCGCACGAAATATTTTATAAAGTCCACTACCTCGAGCAAGTCAGTGCACGAGATGAACATTGTAGTAGCTAACGATACACACTCGTCATCATTAAAACGAATAGAGAGCGCGAAAGGGACGAGCACGGTGTTGAGCGGTTCCTCTGCGAATATTATACTGAGTACAGTAGCGGCGGCGGTCCCCTCGACGAAAGCAACTTCGTCGACCAACATGTGAGTACTTTTACGAGCACGTAAACGTGATCCGGTTCAATCCGGTTTTAAAAAGCTTCCTTCACTTCAAAGATTTTTTTCTGATTTCTGGCCGATTCTCCATATCGATTCGTAGTGGCAGTAAGTAATTTTTTCACTCTTTTCTTCATAGCACTTATAATACAAAATAATTATGTATTTTTTTAAATCATTAGAACAAAACGGCCGTCTGATTCCAGATTAGGCAATTGAGTGCCTGTGTTATGGTAACCAGTGTCTGTAACCGGACAGCTGATAAACATACATATCTACATACGATATGAGTTTTATGCATATTTTTATTATACCCGGACACAGAAAAAACAAAATGTACAATACCTATGAAACATGTTTGCCTACAAAATTCCTATTGAGTAATTATCCAATTACTTACTTCCCTACTCTACAGAAAAAAAAGGTTTTTTTTAAATGATTATAATCTAGCATTCACATGTGGGTGGTGCCTATTTAACATGTTTGTCTACTACACACGCGGGTGTCATGTTTGCCTACAAAATGCCTATTGAGTAATTATTCCAATTTCAAATTTCAAGCCGCGTTTCCAACTCCAACGTATCCAGTAGAGCGTCGCACGTGACCGACGTGAAGAAGCGCGCGGCGACGAGGCCCGCGGCCGCTGCGCCCAAGAAGTTCTGTGGGCTCTCGAGTGAGTGTATAGCAAAATTGATTATTCGTTTTCATTTTCTACTGACTACAAATGGCAAAACCATTGTCAGAGTAGAATTCTGTAAAAACCATTGATTACAAATGTCATTGTCAAGGTAAAATTCTGTAAAAAAAACCAATGTTTTACTCTTAACTGGAATTAGAACCGGTCCACGTGTATGCTAGAGGCGACCAGTTCTGTCCTCAAGAGAAGCATCTGTGACCGGTCTCTGATATAACAGATACTAACAAATACTTATTGCACTTAGGCTAACAAGTACTAACCGGACTAATATTACTAAAGGTTCCTATAGTTCTGTTACTAATGAACAGTCACCAACAAATTTCTTTCAACACCTATTACTACTATTACTAACTAAATTTAAACTAACCGTCCCATTCCTATAGTTCTGTTAGAAGTTGGTTGCAGGAGAATATTTCGAAGAACTAAGCCTAAGTTGAGCTGATTTCTAAGCTATTTATCGTCACAGTTATAATACTCGTATAAAATGTTTAAAATGTTTTAAAACTTCTTGTAATTAGAAGTGGGTGCCAGGATTTGAACATCAGTACTTTGGAGGTGACGGCTGGCCTATAAGGTCACTAGGCTGCCAGTGTTATTACATTATACAAAACCGGGAGGTGACAGACTGACTGGCTGACTGGCCGAGAGATCAACGCACACCCGTAACCGCTAAACTTGGAACCCAGAAATTTTGCCGATAGGTTCTTTATGATGTGTAAGTGAGCAGTATGAAAGAAATTTGCAAATCCCGCCCCTAGGGAGTTAGAAATATTGTATGAAATTCAGTCGAATTGGAAGTTACCTGAAATTTTAGATGTACCGTAATGGTTAAAAGAAAATTGATGTTTTTATTGGTTTTTGGACTCTACGCCTGCGCAAGCGTAGCCGCAGACACAAGCTAGTTAATTATCGATACAACCTTCTTTTTTCAGAACGAATTATGACTCTGCAGGATTTCAACATCGACGATATAGATATGGATGACATCATCGAGCTAGAGTAGACGATACGCCGCTACCTATAGAGGTTGAGAGAGAGGGAGAAGTACAATTTGTCTCCTAACTTATCCAAACATGCGCCTCTGCCGTTTTTCTAAAGTGACAAGTGACAATGACAACAGTATTTGTGGCTTTTGTATTTATTTCAATTTTGTAACAATTCAATTGTACACGTGTTACGGTTAACCGCTATTAATGGTTAAAACGAGAATCTAACGTCAAACTGGGCGGCGTCTTGATGTAAGACTTAATTCATTGGTATTTTGGACTATATTTGATTTAATATTAGCCACAGCCGTCAACCTCCATCAGTGATACGCTTGAAGGCCTCACGCCGTCGCAAATTAAAGCTATATGTAAGTTAAGCGACGCTTGATACTGAAATAGTAGGCCCTTAATAACAATTGTTCATAATAGTTCCCGTGCCTCCGTGGGCACGCTAAACTCCAGTCATGCTGAGGCAAGTGACTAAACCCTGTCCGAGACTTCCAGCGCGATTATTGTCGCACACAGATATTGGGCACTGGATGCTTTCTCCCTGCCCCGTTAGGGACCTGGCGTGATGGTAAGCCAACAATAACAATGACGTGTAATATTTTATTAATATTATGTGAGTACTAAGGAGATCGCACACAGCTACTTTTTTGTGAAACGATGCGTGACTGTATCGCAAGGGTAAGCTGTGAGCGACCTCCCTTAGTGACTTGGAGAAGATTTCTATAAATAAAAATAACTATGATTTACCTACAAGATTTTTATAATTCAAGAGTTCGCTGAGCGTCGAGCGCGAATATATTACCTAAGGCATCTTTTTATTTAAATTTATCACGGGATTATTCCTGTAATGTATATATACACAAATTGTCTAGTCTATTAGACGAAAATTTTAATGAAAGAGAATAATCAAACAAGTCGATTATTTCACTTTTTTAAACGTATGTAACGATTTCAAGTAAGTGTTATTGAACTTCGTTTTTTTTTTTACAAAAAATATATGATTCATTTAATTAAGCGATTCAAATAGTTGAACTATTTTTTTCGAATCTGCTTTAGTCATTGTACACGATGTCTGGACATAGTGAATAAGAGATGATGTCACATTGTATTGAAAACTGGTTTACACGCATTGTCGTTAAGATTATCAAAAAAAAATACAGACGAATTGAGCACCTCCTTTTGAAGTCGGTCAAAAATAACTACGTATGTCAAGCTTGGGATTAGATATAAGTGTTCTAGATTTTAATGTCATGTTAGAACTGCACTAATACGATTGTGATTTAATTTTATTGTACTTCTATTGTACTTCTATTACTTGTACGTAGGCACCCGCCCGCTTCCTATTCGCAGCGACATTCTTGACTCGTTTATAATGTTACATTTAACAATACGACGTTAGAAAACAGCAAGAATACTGTAAGTTTGATTATAATCGTATGCTTTTTATAGTTTATCTGTTGCGTGGACAAGTACGTAGAATTTTTTTTTTTCAATTCGAATTTGTTCGAACGTAGAAAAGTGCAATCTCAACTAGATATTATTATTTTTTCTGTGTATTATAAAATTTTAAACTGTTGTATGTTAACATATTTTAACTGGTTAGGCTAAGTTCGGACGAGTGTTTGTGATTTTGACATTAGAAATACCATATAAGTAACGCCGTACGATAGAAAATACTTTAAATGTTTATATGTGCAGGTTGATTTGCGGATTTCGAAAATCACTAGTATGGTGTAGTTATATACATTATCTGTGTCACCGCGGAGAGTGGTGTAATTTTAAGTTTGTAAATGACAGTTAAACGAATAAAGGATACGATAAAATTGTGCTTAAAAATGTTTTTTGTTATCTAAACGAGTAAGAAAAACACAATGAATACTTGAACTATTATATTCTCTTAGGTTTATAACAAATTATTATATTAAAATAATTTATTTACGATTCTTAAGCTATTCATTAAAGCTGCTACATAGATGTAATTTCGAAATAATTTCATATGACTACAAACCACACAAACAGAGGTCGACCAGTCACTTTATCACTTTCCCAGACTTATCCAATAATAATAACATAAACACTTATCCTAACAAGATCACGATCGACAAATGTGACAATACAGATAAAAAATATAACTGAGTGCAGTGAAAGCATAGAGATAATGTGAAGTGAAATCTTAACATCTATATTTTGCCCGCTCTAGGTTTAGCGAGTGCTGTATGATAAGAAAGAGACAGTAAACTGCATATTGTTGCGACGAAACTCTTTCTCGTCGGTTATTTCTTCTTGGCTCTATTTTTCTTGGAACCATCGAAACTACTTCAACGCTGCATTCGAAACATAATGACATTTACTAAAACGTACGCAATATGCTTAAGTCATTTACTGGATGTATTTAAATGTAAAAATACTAAATCGAATGCATTTTGATTAAAGCACTAGAAGCGAAAGAAGTCTGTTAGGATCGCGCGCGTGGGTATTCTTTAGTCTCTGGCTATCCCGATGGGAAATGAGCGTAACGGTTTTCATCTATTACGTTTTGTTCTAAAGGTTTCGCCTTTTCGATTATTGCAAGAAGAAAAAATTAGAGTGATGAATGTAGACGAAGCTGGTCAGGTTTATAAGGGCGGAGATATTTAGCAGTCGGTGCTTTCTGCCTACCCCGTTAGGGACCTGGCGTGATGGTATGATGATAAAATATTATAGCAAAATATGTTTCACTTATTTTCAAACATAGAAACATAACAATTGCGATACCAGAACTGTCCCTAAATGGATGCATACACAAAATGATATTCGAAATATAATATACTTATTAGAAAGCTATAGCTACGATTAAAATAAAAAAAATTGCCATGAAAGATAACATTTGAGTAACAAATAATAATTAAATAGTTGCCTAATTGTTTCAAATATGTAAGAATTACCATACAGTGTACTTTATAGTAAAAAACATTACAGTTTGTACTCATCGAAGTGCACTTGGTGTGGAGAAAATGAAACTTTATGTAAAATAAGGCTGTCCACAAAATGTTCTTATTCACATTTAAATTGTTGAATTTAAATTTAAACGTTATTATAAACAATACAATATTGAATTAAGCTTATTGTCATTTCTTGCATCGAGAGAGTAGACCATAACGAACATAAATAAATCAACCATTTGGACGTTTGCTCGACTAGGAATCAAACACGGCACCCTGCGCGGCGATCATCATTTGGCAACACTAAGTTGTAATAAATTTTACCTATTTCGGGACAGCCTTAAGCCTAGATGACTGGCAGACATTTTTGAATATTAAAAATATATAACTGATATTAATTAAACTATTTATATTTACATTTTCAATATGTTACAATCTACACAATAAATACATTTGTCATATTTACAAGTGTCTTATATATCATAAATACAATTTTAAAAGATACATGAACATTGCATTAATACTTTAGACCACCGTTTCTCAACCTGGGAATCACAATCTGTTCAAAAAATTAGACCTGAATTCTACAAGAGATTCCATTACTAAAGAATGTATTAATGTATTTCAATGTAGTGTTATACGATTATATTTATATAACTTAAATATTATTATAATTTTATAATGAAAAGGTCGCAAGGCTCATTACTTAACTTTTTAACAAACTAGTTAATTTTCATTCTCTCTTAGTTAGTATTCTAGGCTTTAATAATGTTAGACATTTTCATAACAATTCAAGACTCGATCAAAAACAATTTGAAATATGTAAAAACTAACAAGGCAACAAAAAGCATAATATAAGAAAAACTATACACAATTCCAATAAAAAATTCTATACTTTTATAAACGAATACGTTTTTAAACAAGTTCAAATATAATTTATATCTGATTTAGTCTATGGAATATGGAAACCAATTAATTAATTCCAATTCCATTTAATAAAAAACATGTAAAAGGAACCAAAACATACGTAAATAAATTTATTTTCCAGTGAGCAAAAACTGCCAATATTTCTACACTTCTCATTTTTGGCTAAAGATTTTATTATTAATTTTATAATTCCTTACAATAATAAAAATACTTACATATCTTTGGATACCATATAAATTACGTGTTAGTAATTTGTTCCAATAACGACACTCATCAGTGCAAATGTTTATCAAATTTTACCTTTCTAATTTTGAATACAAAATATTGGTGTCAGATCAATAATAGTAATAATAGTAATAATAATAATAATTGGGACAATTCCATACCTGATTCCAAATTGGGCAATTAAATGTCAGTGTAATAATAGTCGGACTGCTGATAAACATACAGTATGTGCATACTATGTAATACATACATACTCGTATATTTGTTACACTCGCAGTGAGCGCATTCTCCGCGCATCACTTTTACCACAAGTTCCGGTTTAGCAGTAGGGGTCTCTTTCTCTCTCACCTTCTCTCTCTCTGTCTCTACCGGATGGTCTCACCGCGAGCTGACCCTGGCGAGGCGGCCCTTGTCGAAGGAGCAAATGGCACTGAGGAGCGCCCCGCGTGCGGCGCCCGGGCTCGCGGCCAGCGGCGTGTGCTGAGAGCTGGCGCCGCTTGTGTCCGCCGCTAAAACATCACATATCACACCTAATAATTACTCAATATACGAGTATGTGGATTTGTACGTCGTAAAAGGCAAAATATGGTTTGGACTAATAATCTTGTAACATCTTTATATGTACCCATATTTGCGTAAATAACTGTCTTTGTCTTTGTTTTTGAAACTAGCTAAGTATTGCGTCTTATAACTTAAAATTTAAATATCAGTCACTGTACAGGCGAAGGATGACATCGTGAGGAAAGACAAAGACAAAGACGTTTATTTGCACAAATATGGGTACATATAATGGTGTTACAGGATTTTTAGTTGAAGACATATTTTGCCTTTTACGGCGTACAAATTTAAAAAATGGAACAATTAACAATGGAACAATTAATAAACCTGCAAAACTTAGAGTATTTTATAAAATATATAATGTTTCTGAGTTATGTGAAGTCTGTCAATCTGCAATTGACCAGCTCCATACGGAACGCGCCGGAGTCCTCCAATGCGGAGCTCCTCAGGGGACTTCACCCCACGGTGTGGCAAGACACACCGTTGTCCTTCCCAGAGTCGCTAACTGGACGCTCTCAGCCCACACTGTATTCACCCACAACCTTGGAAGCCTGCGGTTAGTCATCTTCCGATAGACAAGAGATACCTTAGCTGTATTCTGATCGTGAGGTATAGGGACAGGGTCATTGACCTAACTTTTTATTACTTCAATTTGAGAAAAGTAGGTGTTTATTAATATATAAGCGAAGTAGGAGGAAGCTCGGGCAACTCACAGCGCGCGGGCGGCGTGGGCGAGGACCCGGCGCTGCCGCTGTGCGAGCGCGTGGTGTCCGCCAGCGACGACGACGACTTCCACACGCTCTCACGTTTCTTCTGCATATTCAAATTATTCTTCATTATTAATAATGGGTAACAACATATTGTAGTAAAAGGGATGGTTGAGTGTTCATGTCCTACATTACAGAGGTGTACAATAAATTACCCGGTTAGGGACCTGGCGTGACCTAGTTGTGTTGTTGTTTATAATAAATTATATTTAATTGACTTGTTAACTTTCTTAAATCAAAATAGGCAAATAGACGTTGCGAATGAAAAATAATTTTAATTCCATTTTTAAATAATCCCCTATAAATAATCAAGGGCCAAATAACATGTGTGCTTTGTATGAAAAGTATGAAATGCTTACCGCTTTTCGTTTCTGTTTCTTCATCTCCTTTTCAGAGCCTATTATCTCTTGTATTCTGACTTCTCTCTTTGCGTTGCGCACCTGATAATGAATAGCAGAATTAATATAGTAACACCCTTCTTTCACAAGACAAACATTTATGTATATTTAAGTTTTTAATTTAAACACTTCAAAACAAAATTTTTGAAGTGAAACTTCTTTGCGCGCATGACGGTAAAATTCGTACTGATGAAACGACACGACAATGTGGAACCTTTTTATCCAAATAGAGGGAGAGAGCGATTGAGAGAGAGTGAGAAAGGAAAGAAAATCGTTTGAGGGTTAGGAAATTTTAATATTCACAAATTACATGTGTACTTTGTACGCACGCATTTTTTTTGTAAATGTTAACTCACAAGTTTCTGTTCATTCTTGAGTCTGACTTCTATTTTCTGTACGGCGTTCTTCAACTCGTCCTTCAGGGGCAGCGGGAACTTGAGGTGGCCCTTCCCGTCTTGGCGGGGCGCGAGGCCGTTGAGCGCCGTGCGCGTGAAGTACGGGTGGTGCAGCAGACGGTCCAGCGTGGGGCCGCCGTGCTTGCACGAGTCGCTCGATAAACACAATTGAAGGATGCAGTCTGAAATTTAATCAAGTTATATATATATATTTTTTTTACTAATAGGCTTTTGATTGACTCCGAGCTCACCTCATGGTAAGTGAGGTGCTGTTTAAGATGGAGCATGATGCCTTTAAGAGCCAATTCACTCTTAATTTAATCTTAGTCTTATTCCTGTTGTCCTGTTACTAACGAATCAGTTTATTTAATACTTGAAATAGGCCAGCATCTAACCACATTCTCGCCTGATGGAAAGCGTTGATGTGGCTCACAATGCACCGTGCTTGTCTAATAGATGCTTGGCCACTCTCCTTTCAATAACTGCTGGGGTATTTTTCGAGAAACACGCAAGTAGGGTGTTCCACTTTCTTAAAAAAAAACCACTGAAGACAATATTCCTGATACAATCTGGGTATCACCAACTCACCTAAATCTTCGGATATTCCGTCAGTGAAGGATTCATAGTAGCACCCGTCCAAGGGGCTGGCGAAGGTCATTTCGTACAAAGTCCTCCCGAAACAGTACACGTCGACCGCCTCCGGGGCGGCCACACGCCGCAGCTCCGTCAGGTACGGCCGGTACAAGCACGGCACGCCCATCAGAATATTCTCTATGTCCATTAACAGAACTCTTTGGTTATCTATTGTGATGTTTCCCGGATGGACGTGACCTGAAACGTATAGGTTTATTTATTTTTTTTGTTACACCTTAAGAACTCTCATGCCTTAAAAAAATTGAATACTACTACTTCTACTTTACTACTTTACTTTCAATGACATAAAGACCAATATTACAATGTTTACTGATGCCTAGAGCAGCGGTGGGGTGGGGTAAGGGGAAGCAGCGGGCTGGAGGAAGCGAGCTAGTGTTTACACAACTAAAACGGACATACCGTGGGGCAATCCTTTCTCGTGCAAAAACTTCAACGCTTGCAATATTTGGTATCCGTAGTGCGCTACTTGTCCCTCTGTGAACGGTTTCCTCACTTTGGGGTTGCCGTACTTAGCAAAGTGCGTCCTGTTGTACTCGGTGCCGTACAACAAGTCCCTGATGGAGCCGTTCTCGTGTATCCTGCGCACCGCGAACGCGCCCGACTCTAAATTGTGGATTGTTAATATTTCGTCTATGTACGGATGCTGTTGAGATTGAACAAAGACATTACATGTGACAGTAGAAATGACATCCAGTCTGAATAATGTAATTACAGAAATATTATTGGCACGGACGTAATAAAAATATGTATATAAGTATTGTATAGTTATATATTTCTCAGCTCTCCGGTTACCATATCACAGAATTAAAAAAAAAATAAAAAAATAAATGGCTAATCTGAGTCAGAGAATGTGTGGCACTGTCCTCATTATTGAGTCAGAAAGATTATGTGCAACTATCCTCATTACTATTATTACATTACTTACAGATATTGATTGCAAGCTCTTAAACGCGGTCTGTAGATCTTTACTGTGCAAGTGTCGATCCGGTCCATAGCTCTGCCAGGCCAGAAGACAATTGGTTTTGGTATCTGTGTCAATCACCTACAAATAAGAGCGACAACCTTCGCGATCACGCGTCATAAAGATAGAACAAAGTAAACGAAATAATAAATATTTTATCTCCGCCCTGATAAACACACAATGTATTATGTTTTGTAAGAATTAGTCTTAAGATACAACTCATTTAGTACTTTATTTAAATGTTATTGAAACAATATTTTATTAATGAACTCTTTGACTTTGTCGAAATCAATGTTGGGTCAAATTATATGTTGCTAACATTAATATAATATACGCAGTTGAATCCTGAAAAGCCCTTCAAAAATATTCAACACACAGCTGGCTACTACCAAATCTACACTGAACAGCGTGACGGAATATGGTATAGACATTCTGCAATTGCGGAAGACACGCGTGCCATACAGTGACAACTAACAGTATTTCACCTACAGAAACTTGAAAGCAAAAATTTTAAGACATCTTTTAAAACGAAATGTAATTTTTTTGCTATGGTAGATATGTTCAAGGGCAAGAGATCCAGTAGAAGTATATAGACCCGAGCTACAGCGACATAAGCTAAATGTCTGAAGGCTGGAAAATACGCATCTGTAACAACAGTGTACTCACTAGGAAATAATGTTTCCGCATCCTCCATCCAATATTCTGTACTGGTCCTTTCAACTCATAACGTCCATCGCCCCTTAATGCTATGGACATAGTCTGTAAGGCTTGTTCTGTAATGAGTTACAACTGAATGAAAATAGGGATACTTCTATCTAAGGTATATGTGAAATATAGTTCCGCCCTTGACCACCAACTCTTGGTGTTGCCATTCATTATCCCATCAAAGCCTTCAAATTATTGCAAAAAATGCCACCTTTGCTTTATCCTATTTGGTGTAAATCTAGTGGTTCTCATAACAGAGAGTTATAGTGTGGATAAGATTATTCATATCATTACATAGTATAAAACAAAGTCGCTTTCTCTGTCATTGTCTGTCATGTCCCTTTGTTCCCTTAAATCTTTAA
>DWUN01003015.1:0-12732 GCA_018249975.1 Passova gellias
AAACACTATGTACTAGAGAATTATAGTTATTTATTTATTTATGAGGCAACTATACATCGAGTTCAATGTCTTCGTGTTTTATGAGATTTTTCCTAATTTCCTCAACTTTTAAACCTTCCCTGAATTTCCACGATTATTGTAAAACCACAATTGGCTGAATGGGTCAAACCGTTCTGGAGTTTTTCCCTTAAGAACACATTCGGCGATTCATTCTTAGTTATATATGTAGATTATGCGGTATTTATCGAGTCGAGCTTTGCAATGGCAAATTTATTTCAACATAACATGTATGGGTATTGTTGATACTAAACTCATGATAAACATAACAAATATGCCAATTAAAATGAGGTTATTGTAAGTAACTTTTAATTAATATGTATAAATAAGTGGAACCCAGTAGGTCTGGCAAACATACTGTATTTTATGTACACTGTTTCCATACTGGATTACTAAATTGTACACGAACCGTTGATGATACTGGAGGCAAACATTTTGACTATGATTATAATTCCAATTCATGTAACTATCACCATTTTGTGCAATGTATATTTACATAAGAGATAATGTGAATTATGTGTATAACATACTTATTTGGTCGAGATAGGCAGTAGCCTATCTCGACCAAATAAGTCAGATACTGGCTAATCTGTGAGACCTATCTTGACCGAGTACAAGATATTGGCTAATCAATGAGTCTCCAAAACAGTGATGATTATAGAAATGTATCAGGTTTGTAATGATAGATATTTGGAACTCAATACTCTCCAATTACTGCATTAGGGATGTGCGGAGACAGTATAGTGGCTATATTATTGTGATACCTAATAAAAAGAATATGATAATCTCAACTACCTACTGGATCTGTACAAATTGACGATACCAACAACAACAACAACAACAACACAACATCACACCAGGTCCCGAGAGGGCAGAAAGCACCGAGTGCCAAATATTATACTCTCTTCGTGCGTACACGCCAATTTCGGAGACTCTTTACTCCTCCGCTATTACAGAGCCCAATATTTGAATACTCTTATAGATTTGCCACCTACCATGTACACCAAACCCTACTAGTTTGGCTGAACAACTCTATCTATACTATAATATTATAAAGAGGAAAGATTTGAGAGTGTGTGTATGTAATGAATAGGTTCAAAAACTACTGGACCGATTTCAAAAATTCTTTCACCATTTCAGTGCTACATTATCACTGATCATCATAGGCTATATTCGTTAGCAGTTTTTGCCCGTGACTTCGCCCGCGTGTAGCAGTTGATATCTGTATTATTTGCAATGCAAGTATCCTAGGAAATTAAAATTCTGCCCAAAGTCCCTATGTCACGCAGACAATGTCGCAGGCAAAAGCTAGTATAAAATATATTAGGCCACAGGAGCTGGAATTATAACAGTTTGCATATTGTCTTAAAGTTGGCTTTACTATTGGATCATGCTGTGGTCAAAAAATAAATGGTTTCAAATGTTTATTGATATAATCCAATATTTTTGTTCAAATCCAATCCAATTCAAATCCAATGTTCACTGATCTGGTCTTTGTTTTACTGATTTAAGACTCAAGTTTAGAACGCTTTAGTAAATTTTATCAATATATAATATGCTGATTTAGAAAATATGCGATATTTAATAATAAAATGACAATTACCAAGTTTTTCTTATAGTTGATAAGCCTTTCTGAGCCTTTTTTCCACTTCCATCGGTGATGATAGAGAATCGGTCGCTGAAACTCCTCTTTACTTCAGGGAGGTTCTTGAAAAACTTTTCACTGGACAGCCGTAATGACTTCCCGGAAACGAGGTTCTCAGATCTCCGTTTATCAAAGTCACTGTGTTCCCTCTCTTCTATATTTGGTTCTATTGTTACGGAAACCCGTTTACCTCTATGTTTCTTTCTCCCATCACCTACATTGTTCACCGACACATCACCGTTGCACTCTCGACTCTTATT
This sequence comes from Passova gellias, assembly GCA_018249975.1. Lineage (NCBI taxonomy): Eukaryota > Metazoa > Arthropoda > Insecta > Lepidoptera > Hesperiidae > Passova > Passova gellias. The sequence continues at coordinate 1,963 of DWUN01003015.1, forward strand.
AAACCCGTCATTGACATTCCTTTCGCCAAAACCTTGCACGAAACAGAGCATAATGTCCTCAGGATACGATTCCTTCATTTAGAAGGTCATAACCACTTTCGACGCCAATCCAACATGCCACACGTTAATCAATACGATACGCTGTTCGCGTTTAACAAACCGATACACATTTTTTGAAGCAGAAATAACAGAACTTAACAGAACTTGTAATAACAGAATCTCGACGTCACTACTCGCCCGAGAACAGCGAACCAATCGTTCCAAATATTTGTTTTATACCTTTATTCGATGATAACATGTGCGAGTTTATAAACGGAAAGTAAAATTACACTTTTTGTGCTAGCCGCCAAAAATTAATAAAGGTAAAGTGACATTTCATTTACGTTCGGAAATCGCAACACACGTTGCGTTCGAATACACTTGCACGACGCCGAACAGCTGTTGACGAACTGAGCGTTAGAGAAGCGAGCGGCCGTTGTAATCGTCGAACCGGCTAACAGTTTGCCTGCCCCCGCCCTATCTGAATTTTCGTATTCACAGGCGCAGACGAATGACTAGACGGCCAGACGTACTAGAACAGCGCATAGTAGGGTCCAAATTGCGCGTCATTAAAAATAATTATAATTAATATCACACTTGCTACAAGTCACATGGCACAACAAATTTACTACACCATATTATAGTTAGGTACCCGGGTATTTATATATTACTTACTTAAACTTGGTATTGCGTTACACTAGCTTTATTACATAAATATATAATATATATGTATTACAGGTGAAATATTATTTGTTTAAAATCTTGATTTAATCTAAAAATTAAACGTTTTGATTTAGATTCAAACTTTAAATTTGTAATTGATACTGGGGTTATCCAATTTAAATATTTTTAGATAATAATTGAACTTTTGGACAAACTGTGAGTTTAATAGCGTATACAGTGAAACGAACGTGTAGGTTAAATAACAGAACTAAATTACGTATACGTAAGGTACCTATTATAAAAAAGAAAAAATGTGTTACTTTCAACATTTAACCTCAGCATTACAAATAGTTGTTGCGTGCATTTTCAAATCAATACTAAATATGGGGAATACAAGAATAGGGAATCACCAAGGAAACCGGGAGCCAAACTTAATGCATGTGCCATGTTTCGTCGTAGTACAATCTTTATTCTGCTACAGTAGTTTTAGTATTCTGTACCTACTTTGTAATTTTAACCATTCGACTCGTGTCAGTCAATCAAACCATACATATCAATTACAATAGCTATAATAACTAGATATAATGTTAAATTCAAGAAAAGCACGTTTAAATGGTTAAACACATATTTTTACTATTCACAATTTATGCTGATGTATGTCCAAGCTGAAAATTCTTACAACAACATTATCTTAATTTTGTTTGCATAACGATTTGACCTTATTTGGAAATAAAATGTGTTTAGTCATGATATCTTTCAGCGTTCTACTTTTCCCATGTCTTGTTTGTTGTAGCTCCCAGCTTCGCCCTGATTTCGGTCGGGTTTAACGCCCTATTTGCAAAGATAAACTCTGTAGCGGTTGAGAGGTCATCGCTCAGATGTTTTGAAATTTTATGTCAAATAAATTAGCCTCTCTGAGTTGATTGTTTTCTTTAAAATAACGGAAGCTAACACTTTTTGTAATATTTACTTTAAGATCAACCAAATACAACTTTAATACAATACCGAAATACCGAATACGAATACAAATTTTATAAAGGATCTTAACAGCTGAATTAATTAATTCATTTGAAAATGTTTAGGTATGTAATAATGTTAATTATTAACGTCTACATAGACCTCGAAACTAATCATGGAAAGATTCTTTAAGATAATTTATTCAATTTTATAGTTCCAATAACAACGTGTTTACTGTACTGTAAACACGAAGCTAACAGGCCGATATTATAATATGTTTACGGTAACGCTAAAGCAAGCTGCTCTGTAAGCGATCGTACATCAAAGCGTCCAAAACACTTCCAGGAAAACGAAGTGCCTGTCAACTGAAATTAATATTTTTATAGCATCACGGCATCGGTCAGATCCGTGATCGCAAGTATGTAGTTTTAGGAACACGTAGGAACAACAAATTGTTCAATGTAGCAATGATTCAACTGAAGCAATCCATACTAATATTATAAATGCGAAAGTAACTCTGTCTGTCTGTCTGTGACGCCTTCACGGCCAAATTGCTGAACTGATTGCTATGAAATTTCTTATAGACATACTTGAGGGTCTTGGGGTGAATATAGACTTGTAAAAAATCAAAGAGATTCAAATGCGTAACATTTAGGTCTTGAATAAAAACGCCTGTAGTGAGTATTACTAAAGCTTTAAAAACGGAGGTAGAATATTAATACACAGAATAATGACAGTGAAAAAATTCAAGGGAAAATATCACACACACGACCGTATAAGGGGTGTCCGGAACCCCCCTCTTATCTAACCTCCCCCGTAATAAAGCTATAGCCTTCCTCCCAGAATCATGTGAAGGGGAAACTATTATTAAATATGTACTTACATGACCTTTATTCTAAAAGTGATAAGGTTATACTCTACAGTAGATCCCGATAAAGCATAGAATGACGTCACAAGTCACTCCTACGCGTAAACACATTAGCGTGGTATTACAGACATTTTCTTTAAACGAGTTAACCCCGAGCTGACGTAAAAGTACATAAATATGTGAGTGAAATATATCGGAACGACTGTTATATCATATTTAAATTAAGAGATAACAATGTAATAGCATTATATTATTATGTCAACAGTTATGCGCGTCGTAAATAATCTTGTTGTAACGAAGACCTTTTTGTCAACTGCAGCTTATTCCATCGAGGTGCTAAAACGATTATAGAATACTACACGTTGATAGATTATTATATAGATAGTTATACAGAAAATTAGATTTGTATTTTCTAATTTAATATTGTGCATATACAATCTAAATGCAATAACCGTATTTTCAACACGTATATTTTCACGTAAAACGTTTGAAACACAAGTGAACGTGTTTGTACGTTTCAACGGATGTGATATCGAAGACGAGAAATGTTGGTCAATGAAACAAACAAGAAGCTGGTGAACTGCGGACCTTTTAATACGTAAATATGCATTATGACGTTGACGGTCGGACGTATTGGACGTTTGCCGTCGGCGGGTGTGTCACAATTCTGGCAACGGTCCACATTAACGATACGTCGGAATATTTAATGTGCCCACCTCGAAACGCTGCAGATCAATGACGGTGAAATATTCTACTTTGAACCGCTTCGCACATTCCTCGAATGCCCGACATTAATTTGGAAATTTTCTACAAATCGTCAGCAACCATCAAGACTCCGATCTGCTTAACTTTACGGAGATGCATTCGTCAGGAAACGAGCGTTTCATGTTTGGAGGAAACAAAATAATGTTGTGTTGGTACTGTGCTCGCGTACCATTGTTTTTGTAAATTTCATATAAACGAGAACTCTTACATTTCGGAAGACAACAAAAAATCTGTTCTGATATATAACGCACTAATCTCCAAAATATTTTTTTTTTCCAGATTACTAGCGGTCCGCCCCGGCTTCGCCCGGTAGTACATAACTTTGCTCTATTGTCAATAACTTCCGCAGCGGACGCGGTATAAAGATTTTTTTGGTATTTTTTTAAACGTTGGATTATATTGTCGAAGTGTCGAAGTTGAAAATTCACCTATGTTCAATGCTCATCAGGGATAATATAGGATTCTAATGGTGAAAGAATTTTTGAAATCGGTCCAGTAGTTTCGGAGCATATTCAATGCAAACAAATAATCAAATCTTCCTCTTTATAAGTTGAGATGACTTGGCGTATATTTTCAAAGTAATTGTAGGTAGACATACTTGATACATTTATGAAAAAGCGATATTTAAATGTACAATTTGTCTGAGCATTACGGTAACCTTTTCATTCGAACCTATTGTGTAAAATACACTTGTATCCGAAGTTGAGCGTGCTCGACGAAGTGAAGTTTTAAATCTCGAAAAACATATTGCACTGTTGACTCCAACATAATAGCTTGGAAGTACAGATCTGTGAAAAGTCACTCAAGCATCTTTTTTATGAAGTATCGTACTAGCACTAAAATGATAAAAGTATACGTATAAGTATATTGTCTACGTATATATACGTAAAATAAAACACGACAAATATTTGTTTCCCTATGTGTGGATATGTATATAGAGACATATACCTACATCATTTAGATCATCATCATCAATGATCAATACGCTTTATTGGCTCGTTACCTATTTGTTGTATGGGTGTAAATTCATCTACGTATATAAGTAAGTATTTAGATATTTGCATATGTCGTTTATCAGCTATCTGGTTACGGTAACACAAGCTCCACCGAATTTGGAAACAGATGGCCGTGTGTGATGTTGTTCCAAGATATCAGTATTATCGTATTAATATTTTTTAATATTAAAAAGCAATGAAAAATAAAATATAAAAAATATTCATTCTCGATAAATCACTAAATGCCCTTCGATTGGCGATCTAATATACTTTACAGATGCTGACCAAACCCATTATTTTAAGTTAATGGGCTTCAGGAAATATAACCCCATTTCAACCTGAGGTTTGCCTTATCATGGGGTGTGCTCTAAGCTTAATGTATAATCCCATTTATAGGACCCGCCTCAAAAAATGCTTTCGGCTGATGGATATTTTCAGAACGCTTAAACTCTGATCCTGTCTGTTCATATTAAGAAGATACGTTAAGTGTAATGCTTTTTTGTATTGCAAGTTTCCATATTTTCATAACTCATAGATTCCACTGTTAGAGACAAATCTCCTGTGAAAATGAAACTTCTAAGATCAGCTTACGACGCTGCCAAAGTGTGGATTGACAAAATATGTTAGTTTTTTCACGTTTTCCTTCACCATTATAACTAGTGTTGTAATAAATCGATTCTAACTTAAATACTCGTCGGTCTATCAAAGAGGTAACAAAAAAAACTGTACCCTTGATTTTCTGTCTCTTATAACTAGTGTCAAGTGACGGCCCTGCATGTTTATTCCATGAACCATTAAAGCAACGAACAGCAGAATATAGATATCTATTTACGGATGGCTAAAAGAGAATAGGTGCCGAGTTAATAACATGTTCACGAGTTAAAACAATCTTCCTACATTCCTTTTTACTAATTACTTCAAATTTATATGTGGTTAAGCAGATGCGTGTAATGTAATGCCATGACAATAATCTAGTTAGAAATATGAGAGCGACTTTTTGTTACCGAGTCAATGCGGATAAGTCAAACTTCATATATCTTTCGAAACTGGATTTTAAAACTATTTCACAATATTTCTGGGGCACTCTGCGACATTGTTTTCTTTTCACAAATGTAGGCACATACATACACACTAAATATTTTCTTACTGTATCAAAGATACAGCAGGATCTGTTTTAAAGATAGCAAAGATAACGAATATGACAAAAATCTTCTCAATTGTTTTCTCTTTTTGTATTGCGTTATAAGACTATTCACAATGCATCATATTTCAGTACATAATTATAATTTTTTTTGCTATCATTTGCAATACAAATATCGACATTTTACATTATTAGATACTAATTTTAATAGTTTATATCGCTATGACAAAATAAATAAATGACTTACCTTTATGTCTTTGCTTTCTACATTATACCAATATGTAAATAATTGTTAGCATATTTAAAACATTGTTTGCATGATGCACAAAGAATAAGTATTGTTTTATCATGAAAGCTGAATAAATATATTTAAAGTTGGCAAATTAGCAAAACTTGAAATAAGTAAGTATATACATACGTAACGAATTTAAAATAAAATGGAGTTCATTGACCTATTAATAGTACTTTGTGTGGTTTAGTGTTGGCGAATAAAGTAAATTTATAGCTACTACAGTTCGATTTATAACAGACGAAATATTTGAACAATATTTTAGCAGTTGCAGTGTATCTGTCTGTACCTGTACCTAACACAAATATTATTATGAATTGACGGTATGTATGTAGGTATAACGCGAAGTATTAAGCAGCTTTCCATTTATAATCGTATTTAATGAATGTGATGGCCTTTGATAATACCAACATAAACAAGCACCTTCCGATGTTTTACTTTTGCTTTTCATACCTACTGATTAACGAAAAACAATACACGTTACATACTGCATATGCATTAAAACAAAATGCATACATAATATTACATTTACCACTATATTTCTTGTTTATTATTGTCCTTTAAAACATAGAATTTATCAAAATTAGACTTTTTTGTTTATTTGACTTTTATTGGATGTTAGGTACAAGATAAGGATTATCGTATTTTAAAAACTATTAGGGGTTTCCGTAACTTTTGAATAAAATATATGTAGTACACCTACATATGTATATAGAATGCGAACTTGAATAGAAAGCTGGTCGTATAAATGCAAATGATTTATTGCTCTATTTAAGGTCACAGTTTCAAAAAAATTTGACTTAATTAATCGGGTTTGCAAAATTAAAACATATTGTGCGAACTCGACACTAATTCGACGTAAGTAGGTACCTATTAATATAAATTATATGTAGTTTTAGCGAGCTGTATTGTGATTTATAGATAACTATATTATTTCCAGATACTTATATCCTTTATAAAAAGAAATATACAACAATATGTTGATCATTAGTCATTCATGACTATATCAGTAAAAAATGTTCGAAATCTACAAATTCAATACATAAACATGTTATCCTCGATAGGATTGAATTTCGGTCAGTGGGTGAATACCAAATTATAGTAGAATAGGTATGTTACGGAATACGTATAGCAATAGTTCATACCGTCTCCGCCATAGTAAATTATCAGGTGATATACTTCGTCGACCTTTCAGCCAAGCTTTTCTGATGCTGGCCAAAGGAAGACTCTCCCTTCTAAAAGCCCATCGCACTTTATGTTCTTGTGTTGACCGCGGCGATCGAAGCTTCTCTTGATCGCTTCGACACTCCATTTATTTAAACTTTTCAAGTGGAATTTCATTACATATTAATGATGAATTAAATCGCGGTTTACAAGATTTACAAAATTATTCGCACCAACAAAAAGACCTACACAAACACGACAAAACCACCACAGCGTCAATGATATACTACTATCCTTCAAACCTTATCGTTTGAGTCTTTATTTCTTATTTACATATACAGATATCAGGAAGAATCTGTAAATATAACTCGTTATGTGTACTACCGCACATATTATTTGATAGCGAAAAACCAAAGCTTACGAATACCTAAATGTCATTTTCACTCATTTAAACATAATCCATATACATAATATGTAATTAACAATGTTAATTATATTATTTGTCTTGTCTGAAACGTACTTGAAGTGTCGGCTTCTTCCAGAAAATATTAACATATCAATGACGCTAATTAACATAACAAAAACGCACGTATCGTTTGCGATGACAATGGACTTGTTAAGTAAAAATACATGATATTATTACACTATCGAAACCATTTTCTATTAACAAGTAAAGTCGACTTTAATACTCATTTTATATTCGTCTTGAATCAGCTTGTTGTGAACTCAATCGCAAATGGATTTTTTTTTATGTTATGAGAGCAGTGAACGAGCTGGCAGCAGTCACTAGTGGCCGCTGCCGCCCATGGACATCTGCAACGAACCTCTAATTGGGCTGTAGGGATGAGACTGTTAGTGTGAATTCAGTTAATAGGCGTTAATAAGAATTAGTTAGTAACAGGACTGCAGGAATGGGACTGTTAGTAGTATTAGTCCAGTTAGTGTTTGTTAGTGTAGGTGCAGTTAGTATTCGTTAGTATCCGCCCTGTCAGAGGTCCGTCGCAGATGCGTCACTACCCTTGAGGACTGAGATGGTCGTCTCTGGTATACGCGTGGACCGGCAACCACATCCTTCAAACCGAAACACAGATTGTAAAAACAATTACTTCACGGCAAAAATAGGTATACAGGTTCTACCACTTATATGTGGAGCGGGAACAGCTACAATGAAATTTTATCACGTTGTAAACTAGTGAATTTTGTTTTCTAGTGTTGTGTTGTGTCTATCGTGTCGCGTCGCACCGTGTACCGCTTGCGGCGGGCGGCGTGGCGCGCGGCGTGCGGCGCGGCGCTGCGCTGCACGATGCGCGCGAGCCCGAAGTCGGCGACCACGACGGACAGCTCGGCGGCGGCGGGCGAGTCGCGGGCGCCGCGCACAAGGCAGTTGTGCGAGTTGAGGTCGCGGTGGATGACGCCCATGCGGTGCAGGTACCGCACGCCGGCCGCCACGCCGCGCGCCAGCCGCGCGCGCGCCGCCCAGCACAGCGACACGCCGCTGTCCTGCCACACGCTTTACATATAAACTCCAACACTTTCCAGACCAATCCACACAAGTAACACTATACTACATTCGGTAGATTCTAGAACATCCCAGAAGTGACCGACGGTTTAACTTTCACCAGCCCTGGTGTATCTGGCACTCTCCATTCGATGACTAGTAAATGTGTTTAATCATAATTTACAAGCAAGCATGAAAACATGTTTTCTGGCTTCACCGACCAAAGATGGCTCACTTACTCAGATATGAAAACTTTTATAGACAGAGGCAGGGGAAGGAACTAAGCTAGACAACCTCAAACATGTTGTACATCTGCTCGGAGCAGAAAGTAGTTTAACTATTTGGACTCATCCCCCTTTAGTCCCCATTGGCCCTGACTTGAACAAAAACAAACTCAGACCTGCAGCAGCATGTGCAGGGTGCCGCCGGCGACGTACTCCGTGACCAGGTGCAGCCTCTTGTCCCGGTACAAGACGCCCACGAACCGCAGAACGTTGGGATGCTTCAGGGAGCGCAGCACGGCCACCTCTTTCAGGAAGTTCCTCTGGGCGTCCTCGTCCACCCGGTGCAGCTGCTTGAGCACCATCACCTCGTCGGTGGCCCGGTGAGTCACCTTGTACACCTGCCCGAAGAACCCTGAACCCAGCAGTTCACCCTGGTAGAGAAGAGAACCGAATTAATAGTCAATTAAATGTGCAACACCAAATAATAAATGATAATACTAAAACGTGGGACTGTACACACAATTGTTTGATCCCAAATTAGACCGACCCTTTATATCGAACTATACACATATATCTCACAAACAATACACAATAATTTACATTGGTGTGTATTGTATTGTGTGACACAACAAAATACCCTCGGCTAAGCAGTCAACTTCATCACCTATCGGAGCAATGAATCGGACAGAATGGAGGATCCCATTCATTCGTCTACAAGTAAACGTATGAATAATAATACATTACTCAAATATGAGTACACGATGACTTGACAATACAAATGTATTTTGCAAATATTGAAATCATAGAGAGACAGACAGCTCCATCACGACGGAAGTTAATAATTTTGATTACAACTTATAATGAGAAAGGGATTGATGATAAAATGTAAAGATTGTAAGCTGTTTTATTTATTTTATCAATCAGAAAGTTACCTGCAACAAATCCGACGCCCTGAACACCTTCAGCCCCGGCGAGGGCTCCGTGCGGAACGAGCGAGTCCGACTTAAATCGCAGAGCACCCCGTCCTGCTCCTGGCCCTCCGCGCTACTGGAAACGTAACAACTCCATAACAAACACACTTTGACTACGTCGCCGATGTTCGAGCTTATTTATGACTTACTACACTTAGTAAACCTATGTATAAAATGGCATATAATAATATACTAAAATGTAATCTTGTAACTGTATATTTAGAACAAATATAACAGAAAATGTTTACACTGAAAACAATTTATTCATCATAATAATGACAATATTGATACATCTATTGCCCCTCTGCCTTATATAATGTAACTAGTTGACAGTAGTTACATTAGATAACAGTATTTCTCTTCTATATAATGTACGTTATTATACATACAAACCTTTCTCTTGAATTACTCTTCATTAAAAAAAACCGCATCAAAATCCGTTGCGTAGTTTTAAAGATTTAAGGGAACGAGGGGACATGGCAGACAATGACAGAGAAAGCGACTTTGTTTTATACTATGTAATGAAGACCAGATAATGGACTCCGAGCTGGTCTTGCGTATAAATGATATAATTAAAATATATTATTGTAACCAGAAAAAGATCGTGTACCACGTCCGAATGCCCCTAACTAAGCGAGCACACACTCACACGTCGAGCAACTTCGACATGCTGCTGCTCCTCTCCTTGCTGCCGAAGGTGGCGGCCTGCTGGCGCTTGCTGCCGCGCGCGCCCAACGCGCCGCCCTTCCGCTTGAAGCGCTCCCGCTTGCCGCCGTCCTCCTCCGCCGCGGGGACGTACTTCTTGTCCTCCTTGATGATCTTCCGCTCGACGGGCGACTTGACCTCGTGCCTGGCGGGGCGCTCCTCGGGCCGGTCGGGCCGGTCGGGCTGGCCGCGCTTCGTGTTCATCGTGTCCGGGTTGTGTTCTATCGTTAGCTGCCGATGGAGATTTTATTGTAAATACATGCGTACGTATGCGTTGTTACGGGATTGGGAGAAGTGGGGGGTAGTGGGAGAAGTGGGGGGTAGTGGGAGAAGTGGGCGATAGTGGGGATAGTGGGGGGAGCTTCATATATATATATATATATTTTCCCTTTTTCCAACCCTTTTTGTTGGTCCAATGCTGGACCGGATCTCCTCTCATAGTGAGAGTAATTTAGGCCATAGTCTACCACGCTGGCCAAGTGCGGATTGGT
>DWUN01003016.1:0-12730 GCA_018249975.1 Passova gellias
GCAGATGTCCATGGGCAGCAGTGGCCACCCGTGACTGCTGCTTGCTCGTTCACTACTCTCATAAGGTAAAAAAAAAAGAAAAAAAAAAGGTATGTGTTAAGTCGATATACATTTTTGTAATGACGATCAAGCTATTGAATATTAAACGTTGACAACGTCTAGAATTTGTTAATTAATATTGAACTTAAGAATGCGAATGAAGCTAGAAAACATGAGAATCAGTCCATATTTAAAATTAGAATAGCTTAATATGACGAACCGTTCCCAATACATCTGTAGTACACTATATTAGAATTACGAATTCGAAATTCAAATAATCACCTTAGAATTAGCACTAGGATGCGAGTCTTTGAAATGTGTATCACATTGTTTCTGTTTCCTGTAAGCTTTGTTGCATTCCGTGTCACTTGGCACATCTTTGTCCATGCTCGCCATTGAGTATTGAACCTGTAGGAGTGGTTTATATAAATTATGTTAATTTGTGAAATTATGATCTAAAAGAATTACTTAGTTTAAAAGAAAAAGATTAATTAACTTGAGCGCTTTCATTTATTAACCCACCCAAACATCAACCCTGTATGGTTCGATTAAATTACGTATTAAACAGTCCAGTAATAAATTAATGATCATTTTCATTATTTTACAAATGTTCATATTATTATACAGTCATATTCAGGTAAATCGGTTGTCAATCGTACCTTATTATAGGTTAACGTCTTGTCACTAGAGCTGTACAGCATATGCTTGTCAATTGACTGGTACATTGTTTTCGGCACAGTATTTTCTAATGATAACTCAACAATAGAGTCTGGAAGCGTCGCCACGTTGTCAACTATACACGTGTTTGTCATCTGAAAGTTACAGTTTTTTTGTTTAGATAAATGAATAATGTGATCAGGGTTAAACAGTCAAATGGGAGCACAAACAAATTTCTGCGATACTATATACATATATCTGCCATTTGCTATCTAGTTATTATATTATATGACATAAAGTGAGAATATCTTAACTTCAGCGAGTCAACTAGACTTGTATGCAATTGATTCTGATTCACAGATAGTTCCATACAAATTAGAAAACCCAAGGGAAAATACCTGTAACCCAATGTTTTATTACTATTGCCAATATTCAATGACCCTGGCGGCCGAGTCTAGTTATGTGTTTTTTTTTTATTTTACCTTATCAATACCCAAGTCAGGTACAGGATTCTCTATAATAATAGTGGCATGCGGTTCGTAATGTTGCTTCAAATGCTGGTAGAACTTCAGCTGCTCATCGGCGTAGAACTCTCCGCATATTTGACAAATGAAGATCGGACGCATCTGACGAAAGATAAGCTTAGTGAGTAGTCTGGAAAAATAGCGACACATATGAGTAGACTATGATTTTACGTTTTACGTTACGTAAATATGAATATATGCATGCATGCACCGAATGTTTTACAATATTGTTGCCATGTCCGTTCATTTGTGATTGATTACAAGTTTCATGAGTTACAAATAATGAACATATGTATTAAAAAAATTAACTCCTCTTCCAGTACCTAACTAATGAGTGATTATACTGTTGACTTAGTCACAATTTTAGTTTGTTTAATAATTTTAATACTGTTGTGTTATTGTTATGAGTGCAGCCAGACTACTTTCTGGAGTGATACATATTTTATTAATATAACTAATAAATATAAATGTTCTTTGCTTATATGATTATTTTTCAGTTGGATATTCACCTCATGAGCTATGTGATGACTGGCTTCCGGTATATGCTCCTGATGCTGCACGGAAGTTACAAAGTTGTCAGGTAATATCTCCTCTTGGGGGACTTCCTCTTGACAATTGATCACAACAATATCCTGGAAAGACACTGTGCTACAATCATATACTCAAGTAATCATTCTATATAAATGCCATTATGCATTTCTACAAGGTACATAAGCTAAACTTAATTTTAACATCGATTTTATCCATCTACAAAATTTAAAGGCTATAGACCAGTGTTTCCCAACCTTTTTTAGGCCATGCCCCACCTTAACATTTCTAAAGTGTTTATGCCCCCAGATACATCACTTTTATCCTTTAAAAATTGTTCTGTTCCATTAAGAAATATAAAGGGGCATTTTTAAATCACCCCCTTTAACTATCAAATTGGCCCCCCTGTGGAGCATGGACCCTAGGTTGGAAAACACTGCTATAGACGATTTGCATTACTTCAGACTTAATGTAACACCAGTTAGAGACAACAATTAGTCAAATATAATTAATAATGCATCTTACCTGCTGTGGAGTGCTGTTCCCAGTGTTCCTCTTTAACTTTCTGGATATCCTCTTCTTGTGAGGGAGACTCTTCTTACTGTGCTGCTTATTCGCTGGTGATGAACCGGCTCCCAGTTCCAGGACGGGGGCTTCTTGTTCTGCCAGAATTGGACTATCATCCTGAGAAAAAAATCTTGAATAATTTAAGATCCATAAGACAAATTAAAATCATATAAAAACCTTACATTGTAAGCCTCGGAGTTTGATAATAATGGGAAGTTTATGGTTGATATATGATAATTGTACAAAAACTTTTACCAAACCATTTAAACAAGTACTTATTAACAAAGAAGTATACATATTTTTCTTGATATTTGCAATTCTATCTCAAAAAATATATATCATTTATACCAAACAATAGCATAATCATGATCGCAGACTTACCTTCAGTGATGTCTTGGTCTTGTTATTATACCAATCTGTATCCTGACACCTCTTCATCTCTTGCAGCTGAGGCAACGGCGGCAACGGAGGCACTTGCACAACTATTGCATCCTGCTGCTGGTCCTACAGATGACATTTGCATAATTGAAAATAAATACTTTGTATCTCATTCTCATATTTAATAATAAATGCAATACTACTATGAAATAATTTGGATCTGAGCTCCTTCCATGTAAAAAATATGTATAGAAAGTTTTACATGGTACCAAACTATCATAGATCCTATAGTAATCATAAGTGTTCCCAGGTGTTAAATTTCTCTCCTGTACGACTATCATTATGATATCAGCCACTGTTCGATAATCAAAGTATTTGCAAACACACTCAAGCCTGAAATGCATCATATCATAGGTGATATAAAGCTATAAAGTTGTACTGCCTAAACATGGATTTAGTATGATTACTACTTACCAAGCTGGGCCCATTGTAAAGACGCATTGGTGCATCCAAGATTACAGATGTATCCACATCACCTCTCACTGATGGTACCTGTTAGTACAATCAATACAGTATACATTTACAGAATAGTTGGGGATTGTAGTTAATTTAAGGATCACAACAACATCACTACTACCATTTTAAAAGCCCATATACTTTTCATGAGTATACTTTTCAAGGTCATTCAAAATCAAATAGTACATTTAATCATTATTTTTACACTAGTATACATAAGTATGTTTTTAAATCACCAATATGGCACAGAATATTTCAAATAATACAATTTTCCTTCTTGTCCTTTTAAATTAACACAAAAAACAGATGCATCGATTTTCTATATTAACAAAGCATATAGATGTTAAAATAATTAAGAAAATCTGTTGCAGACGTACATAATATCCAACCTTGTGATGAGATGCCCGGGAGTGCTGAGCCAAGTGAGCAACAATAGCTGCCAACTTCCCATCGGCATCCAGCAGCTCCTCCCCCCACGGCCCATCCCCAACTTGATCACCTCCTTGTCTGAAAACATTGAACATTTTAGAAAATAATCCTGCCAAAGGGTTCTTTCCTACTACCTAAGTAACATGCAAGCAATCACGATTTGGTTCTCTTAGCTAACATCTGATAGAACTGTGCAGTGAGGTTATTTCAACGACAGATGAGGTCAAAAAAAGCCTGTTCCTTTATCTAACTTACACTAAAACACTACAGAACAGAATATAACTGCAATGAGTAAAATTATTCAGCAATTAGAAAAAGAAGTCAAACACAAGATATTGCTTAAAATAAAATAAAATTATTATAAGAGGGATACTACCTGCACATTTGTGAGGAGAACCCCTGTGAATGCATCACAGTGACCACTCTCCCACTAGCATCATCCTGTATATTCAAAGCCAGAGAGTTTGCTTCCACATGTACAGGCTGCAACAAATGTATTATGATGTTATTTGGTCAGTCTGGACATATAAATAAATAAATTTCAAATTATTGTTAGAAACAGATGTTTTCTTAACACAACTTATCACACTTAGCAAAACAATAGTATCAAAGTATGAATGAGCTATGTCAATAATAACATTTTTTGTTAAATTTGAAAATCAAATCATATTTGTAATTAGCGGTATTTTTTGTTCAACATTAGGTACAATTATTATGTAATGTGATAATGAAAATATACATTGATTCTATACATATGAAATTTGTGCCATGACACAATAATGGGACCCATAATAACATATAATATCAGCGGCTAAGCCGCCACGACGTATAAAATCTATGTGATAAGGAAAATAGAAAGAATTAATATCCACAGTAATCAAATAGTCATAATTATATTCGAAATTGTATAATAATGAAATAAATATCATATTCTTCTATATATATTTCAATGGGAAATAAATTAATATTCTGTAAATATTATGCAGGATCTTTAAAACGTCGGGATACGTCGGGATACGTCGCGTCGTGTAGGTGATCTTGAATGTAAAACCGTAAATCAAATTTCTTACCTCGCCAGTTTGATGGGAATTAATGTAATGTGTAACCGCCTCATCCATTTTATCCTCTAAAAGGTGGGATACTACGTTCCTCATGGTGATTTATTCAAAAACAAAATATTTATATCATCTTTGTTACATTGGTGAGGTTAGTTGACAGCTGTTGACTGTTGCTTACTCCAAGGTCATCGTATTCCTTACACTATTTTCTCTTCCAAATTAATACATACACAATTATATGTTCATTTGTGTACATTAATAAGACAAAATTAGTAAACTATAGTTCTATTTATTACAGTATACATTATTATTTTAGTTCCAAAATCCGCGATACAACTTGTCAAGTAGGTAATGTTGTCAATTAATGTTGCCAACGATCACTATACAATATATTAAGTAGAATAGAAACCATATAAAACTGCAACAAAAAACGAATCATAAATGAACTGTGTGTAATGATTTTCAATGATATATGTTTCCTCAGAATAAGGTTTAAAAAATATTATTACAACCATTGGTGGAACTCTTAAAACAAAATAAACAGCCAAATTAAAATTATGAGTATTTATAATCGGTTACATTGTGTTGCCACTACTATAATAACGTGGTTTAAGCTATTAATCGTAATGAAGTTATATTTTCCAGGTAAAGATAGATATTCCATTTTTATTAAAAGAATAACGAGTTTACTAGAGCAACAGAAGGTATTGTGTAATTAGTGATGTAAAAAATAATTTTCGATTAAAGTAATGTTAATCGATGTTGGTTGATTCAGAACGATTGCAAGCGGTAATAGCTCTTCGTTTTGATGTCTTCACAACTTTACATCCCTACTAATACAACATAGTAACGGGGCATAATATGTATTTCGTTATACATTTAATTTATTATGAGCTGCCGTAAAAAAAACTGCAATTTTACGTTTTGAATATGGAAACCCTTGTGTTAGGAACAATACCGCCCGTAGAACAAGGTACAAAATGCCCAAAAAATCAATAACAGTTACAGCCGCAAGTTGTGGTAGTACTTTGCAGCCATAGCACAAATGGGAGCCGACCAGACAAGACGTGTTTCGATTCATTTGTATTGTATAGACCTTATATAACGAAATGTGTGCGCGGCCTAAATTTTCTCATTACTATAAAATTGATATGTCTCCACAACCTTTTCATGCGGACTTATTGATCTTGTTCAACTTATATTGTCTTTACTATAATATAAAGCATGAAAAATCATGCATACACGACTGAATCGGACTTTCGTCACGCCCGCTCTTCGTTCGATCCTGAATGCAGTAAATTATAGCAATAGTCGTAATAAAGATGCTGATCATATATAAGTAATGCAGCCACACTGTTGAAGATTCGCGATCGCCATGCATCAAATCATGTAAGTTTTATTTTATCTTAGTGTAATAACGTCTCAAATTTAGTGATTACTACGTTGAACTGAAAATCGCCTACTTGTCAGTTGTAAAATATTTATATAATTTAATCAACAAATTTGTCATTTTTGACGTGAAAATTTTTAAATTTGCTTCCGTAGTGGGAAGCAATTAATAAAAAAATTGTAAAGTGAAAACGCGCAGGGCGGGGTCGGTGGAGACGAGCAGCCATTTTGAGGTCGATAGTCCGCGTCGTATAATTTACGTTTAACAGTTTGACACGGTGAAGCTCATTTTTCATTTATTCAACAGCTCTTGTTTAGATGTACCGATTGCGTATACAAAACATAAATTTAGAATAGTTGTACTAAAAATTATGGTGTTAAAGTTAAACATTGACAACTAAATCCTCAATTTCAAAATAAATATGGTACGGATGAAAAGAGCTTCTTAAGAGCAGTCCGTTACTACCCATAAAATGTCGATAAAATGAAGCGGTGCGGGGATCGTAAAAAGAGGGCGTGGCTGTGTCGGGGAAAAATGTTAAAGGTTTTTGCCAACTCAAACTTGTAAAATAAATCAATACATTGAAATTCAAATTTTTTCTGCGGGCTAAATTTATTTTCTTATAGTGAAAATTATTTTTTTGTTTTCTTTTCAGGTAGCTGTAACAAGTTGCATATGCTACGCTTGGTTGGGTGCTAGCTCACAAAATTACTGTTCTTATTGCTATCTCTAATTATGGCTGCCAACTTTTTGTACAAGAACAGCACTTTATTAAGCCTGCCGATGTATTCTGAAAATAAATGATGTTTTGAAAAATATGCAGTATTATTTTTCTGACACTTATAACTATTTGGAAACCTTTGAATATAGTGCCACACTTGTAATTTAAATTAAAACAAATACGGAAGTCCTTTTATTTAATTTATTCCAGTCCTATTAGCCATTCTGGAGCTCTTCAAGAAAGACGTGAAAAGAAATCTCCTTCAAGCCGCAACAACACATGATTAAGTCCTCTGGTGTTGCACATATCCATAGGCGACGATGACCACTTACCATCAGGTGGTCCTTCTGCCTGTTTGCTAGATTAACAGATTGGTTTATGTTATAAAATTGGTAAAATAATATATTTAAGCAAGAAGTACTCGACATGGCAGTTACCATTAAATACTTAGGTTTAAATATGCATTACTATGTATATCACTCCCAGGTACAATTAGTCAAGAAATCTTCAATTTCCAACCACTACTATATTGAAATAAATAGTTTTTAATTTTTCCAATGAAGTGATTAATACAAAAGAGAATATCCATACATAATTGGAAAAATCCATTTTTTACGTCCTTCATCATACAACCGTCTTAGAAATAAGATTGCGTTTTATCGATCCTAGTTATAAATTCGTTGTACATAAGCTGATGGATCTGACTTGGGTCCTTTTATAATTGTCCATATGTACATACATAGGCGAATTTAAATTATTGATATTAGACCATCACGCCACACTACTAAAACGTGTGATTTCCTTATCAGGTACTAGCTGATATTTAATAAATGAAATAATAAATAGGTATATACGAATTACAAAAATTGTCGTACTATTACACAGAGCAAATCACTTAATTATAATATTAATATTAACACTACATCTTTTACGTTATTTTACTCTTTGTACTAAACTTAGAAGTCAAGTCATGCTGCAAAAGTTAGTAACTTTATATACGACCATCGAAGTGAGATGGGGCGGTATCTTGGAAGTCAATAATGCTGAAAATCTCACAGAAAAACAGCGTCGAGGCTATAACATTTTGAGCATAGGACAGCAATATGCGATACTGAAATGAGTTTGCTTTTTTTACAAGAAATCACTTTAATAAAAATGTATTCTTATTTTGTGCCAATTTAGGACTCTTTTGTTTACAACGTATGAAATTCTTGAACAATTACTATTAACATAAATGTGTCGTAACTTTATTGATACTTCAGCTTTCCATCTATCACATGACTATGAAACGAACTATAAAGAAACTCGATTATAAAATGGATATTTGGTTCTACTAACGTTTTTATGATCCTTTACATTGTATACCAAAACCACTGATTTATCAGTTACATGCAGATACATTTGCCCGAGAATGAAAAATCAAAGATTTTAAAACATAAATGTTATCATTACGACATTGACATAATGTTATCACCCAAGACTGTATGACATTGACATTTCACGTCGTGTACATATGATTTTGCTAGTCGAATCAGTGTTAATTATGTCTTAATAAAATAATTGTTTATTAATTAGAAATGTTTCGACATACTTTGAAACAGCAATTCATACCAAGGAACCATGAGGTAACGTTAGTTGGCATTAAGGCATAAAGGGATACCAGAGATTTAAAACAAAACCATTAACTCGAATGACTGAAGATATTTTTTTCTTCAATTTTCATGCATACATTACTTTTTTATTACTCTTACATAATACAATGTTTACCTATAAAGTACATTTTACAGCCGTAGAGTAAAAAAATGTTAAAGGAAAGTAAATTTTTTGTTGGTTTGATTAATATTACATGTTACATATTGTTGTGAACAATGTCATATTTTTTATTTTTGTCAATGATTACATTGACACCTGCTTAAAATATTCAGTGGATGGTTATATAAAAAATGTAATTTTCTGGCACCTTCAGTTTTAACAATTTTTTTGTTTAATGCAATAATATTAAGTTATTACATGCATTGACTGACTAAGCAAATTAATAAATTCCTTAATTGATTTGTTTATTCAGGTGATATCTAATTAAAAATAAATTGATTTATTGAGTGTTGTGTTTTTGAAGTAAATTAAAATTGTATACAAGGGCTTAGATAATCTTTTCTAGTTTCAAAGATGGCAACACACAAAGAAACTGGATGCTATACGAGAGAAACTGCGGGAAGGCCCCGGTCTTTCAGACTTCATATCTGAAGATCGACCAAAAGATTGGGATGATTACGAAGGCAAGCTAAAGAGGGAGAGAGGTGAAACTGAGCGATTGAGATTACCTCCTTGGCTAAAGACAACTATTCCTACTGGTATGCCTACTCCTACTACTAAATTCATTTTTGTAACTTATGGAAGGTATCTTATTCGATCAAAGTACGCTGATGACTTCCTACTGGACATTGGTGAAGATATAAGTTTGTAGCCTATCTAAATACCTTGAAGTTTTAGTTCACGAGGTCTTATAATGATGAAGAAAAATATTTAAACACACCTTCTCATGCATTAAAAGATTTTCAACTATAAGTGTTTTCTTTTAGAAGGATTTGATACACAAGTCACTAGTCTGGTCACCGTCACGTAATGTAATTGTAAATTTCATTTGGTTTCTGATTTTTCTTGCAACAGATTACTTAGTTATAATTATGTTTTATTCTAGGTTCTAAGTTCAGTGCTTTGAAAGAGCAGCTACGTAGTTTGAAGCTAAGTACTGTATGCGAGGAAGCCAGGTGTCCAAATATTGGGGAGTGCTGGAGTGGTGGCAAACATGGCACATCTACTGCTACTATAATGGTTTTGTATTCCACTATTTTGTTAAAATAACTGATTTTATTTAATTTATTTTAAATTGCCCATTCTTTTAATTATTTCTTGTGTGCCGATCTAGAACAATATTGATAGCTTGAATATAAAATACTTCATTCCCAGAAAAGCTGAAATATAACCACAACATTTGTGATTGCTACATGAATTTATCATCTATATTATAGTAGTCTTGCCTTATGTGGTCAGATTTGATGGGTGACTGGGTGACATTGTAAAATAAACTCATATTTTTTTATCATATCTCATAGTTGCATTGTTGATGAAAATTGATATTTTATTCACAGTTAATGGGTGACACATGCACTAGAGGTTGCATGTTCTGTTCGGTGAAGACGTCCCGGGCACCACCGCCACTAGACCCAGATGAACCCAGGAACACTGCAAAGGCGATTAATGAATGGGGCCTTGGATACATTGTGCTCACCTCAGTTGATCGTGATGGTCAGATATTTTAATTGATAGAAACATCACAAAAGCATACAGGTCTTCTGACAGTTAGTGGCCACTGTGACCTATAGACCATGTTGATCAAAGTTTAGAGGATACCTAATATTTTGTCTTAAACATACTGTGAGCTAGTTTTGGGTATGTGCATTTATGTTTATATTTGGAGTCTTTAAATTATTATGTTATATTTTAACAGATTTGCCAGATGGAGGATCGGCACATATTGCCAAAACTGTCAAGGAAATAAAAAAACAGTGAGCATTTACATACTTTAAATTTATTAGTGGCTACACAATCATGTTGCTTTAACCAGAACTGTGCGAGTATAATAATTTACTTCTAATCATTTATTCCAGGAACAAGGATATCCTAGTTGAGTGTCTTGTACCAGATTTCCGTGGAAACTGCGACTGTATAGAAACAATAGCAAATAGTGGACTTGATGTATTTGCACACAATATCGAAACTGTTGAACGATTAACACCGTTTGTGAGGGATAGGCGGGCCGGGTATGTGTTGGTAACCTGCAATAGAAAATGCAGTATTACTTTAGTGAATATAAGCAGACTGTGTGCCGGGATCTCAAATTTGAATTTTCAAAATTGGAATGTTCTAGAATAATCTATGGTCTAGTACCAGCACTTTCGAATTGCAATATTCTTATGAACACTTTAAATTTGTTCTCTAGTCGAGCACCAGGTTTATTTCAATGCAGTGTGAATTAAATAAATTTATTTTTTTGTTCTCGAGCAAGTTTAGAAAGGATAAAGGCCTATTATTCTGTACATTAGCGATATATTCGCTTCGACTATGGGTAGCGACTTAGTAGCGAAAGACGTTTATATCTGACTAGGCCTTTAGCAATTAACAAGTATATTTGTCTCTATGTGCTCCCATAAGAATAAAGCTTAGAGACACTATAATACAAATCTGAAAAATATCTAAAATAAATTGGACTACCTTACAATTAATAGTTTTTTTTTTTTTTACAATTAATAGTCTGCATATTTATTTAGTTGGTACTTGTAATATTATAGCAATTTATAGTTACTCGGTGTAAAAACTCGGAATTAGTTTAAGGTCTTTAGATTAATTCCAAGTTTTTATACCGTTAATTATAGGTTATTAATTTAAGGTTATATATACTTAACAACCTATTTTTTAGATACCGTCAAACATTGAAGGTGTTGGAGACTGCAAAAGTAATTAATCCAGACTTAGTTACTAAATCTTCTATTATGCTTGGATTAGGTGAATCCGATGAACAAATTGAGCAAACTATGAAAGGTATTTTTTATTATTAATTTTTTAATATATATACCTACCATATGTATATAACTCAGAGAGGACACCCGTGTCCAACACTTGAACAATTTAAACGGTTGAAATTAATGAATTAAAACACACTGTTACATATGAGTACATATTATGTATCGCACTGAAAACACTCAAGTCAAACAATGGCCAATTTCCTATCCAAAAATCTCATAAAGTTTAGATATCTATAATTAGACCAAGGTCTGTCCATAAGTTTTTTCTTATTAAATTACGTAAGTACTTTCTAAAACACCCATATCTCTGAAATGCCGATGTGGAACAATTTTGTAGTAATGTTCTAAGATTACTTGCCTTGATGTTGAATAGGGTCTTTCGTACTTACAGATCTCCGTGCAGCGGGCGTTGACTGCGTAACCCTAGGCCAGTACATGCAGCCAACAAAACGCCACCTTAAAGTGCACGAATACGTTACACCTGCCAAATTCAAGCAATGGGAGGAGCGAGGCAATCAGTTGGGTTTCCTCTATACGGCCAGCGGGCCGCTGGTGCGCTCCTCGTACCGAGCCGGAGAGTTCTTCATCGCCAGCTTGCTGAAGGATCGTCGAGCTAAAACCGCATAACTCGACAATAACAACTTGTAGAAGATAAATAAATAAAGATACAGAAAGAAAAAAATAAATGAAGAGAAGAAAAAGATAAATAAATAAATAAAAGATGGATTTGCAATTTGCAATTGAATGAATTGAATAATGTTGTAAATTAGTGCAATATAATTTATTGTGTAGGTACCGTGTGACAAAATATGGAATATGATATGAAACATATTAAAACTAATTTCATGCAGCGTGTGTATTGTGGTACTGCAGTGCAATTGAAAGCAAAATGAGTACAGGATTCAATAAACAGTACATTTTGTTGACTAGGCGTCAAAAAACTGGCAATAGAGTAAAAGGTCCCTTTCATTTCACGGTCTCTGTCTTTGTAGCTAGCTTCACAATGTTATGTCGATTTTTAAAAGTTACGTACAATAAAACTTTCTGGTTAACAGAGTACACTCATATGCATGAGAGCAACAGAAAATGGATTGAAAAACATATAAACTCCTATTTGCAAATTAAATCATGAATAACTAATTAGTTGCAGTGCTAGAAATGATATGTACATACACAACAGTACGCCAGGTCCCTAACGGGGTAGGCAGAAAGCACCGAGTGCCAAATATCTCTGTTCTTGCAAAACCTTACGCGCTTCGTCTACAATCCATACTATCCATACTTCCATACTAATATTATAAAAGCGAAAGTAACTCTGTCTGTCTGTCTGTCTGTGACGT
>DWUN01003017.1:0-12727 GCA_018249975.1 Passova gellias
TAGTATAAAACAAAGTCGCTTTCTCTGTCATTGTCTGTCATGTCCCCTTGTTCCCTTAAATCTTTAAAACTACGCAAACGGATTTTGATGCGGTTTTTTTTAATGAATAGAGTAATTCAAGAGGAAGGTTTGTATGTATAATATATAATAGAGAAATATTATTATAATTTATATGGCAGAACAACCTTTGCCGGGTCAGCTAGTAAATTATAAAACGGGTTTAGCTTTATAAAGTCGGACTGTTTTAAGCTAACAAAATTATATTAATGATTTATGATTTCATTGGTCAGAATTACGTGATTACATATTACATTATATTCTTTTTACTTTTTATATTTGTAATTCAACATTTATACTTATTCAAAATTCAAAACAAAGTATACAGGTTGATGCGCGATTATTCACGGTAACCACAGATAGGTACATGATACCTGCATAACAAATACAGTTCACATCACGAACTAAATACTATGTTTCGATAAAACATTTGAGCGGAACTAAACAAATAATTGTAAGATGCTCTGCAATGATTGAGAAAGTGGTGCTATGACAAACTGGCGTGTTTACATTTATGTCATTTATGTCATTTATGTCAATCATGATTATTGATTGTTATCAACCAGCGGCTTAGTTTCGTAAGAGCAGAACTAATATATGTATTGTACAAGTGTACTCATGCGTAACAATATTTCATAGTAACATAATAATCACTCTTTGTAATGCACTTTCCATTAACAGGTCTCATTAACGACGTATGTTGCGATTGTTGGGTAGCATTGTTATTAAAAATTGCATTCAAATGATGAATTTACATATTCATAGCTGTCAGATACATATTTATTAATCTTTCCTGAAATGGGGCCAAGAACAATTGAAACCACGCATTATGCAAGGTGCGCGGTGAAAGGATAGTAAGCACAACAACGCTTACCTTTCAGTTCCCTGAAATATTTTTTAAAGCTTCAACAACAATGCCATGAACTGAAATTGACGTATTATATGGCTGCTTTTATTTTGGCGCGATTGGCACCTGACGTTGTAACAAGCTTAACTCTATTTTATAAAAGTAAATACAGAATGATCAAATATACATAGTAAGCGACCGAGGACATACATTTAACTGTAGAAACAATAAGTAAAAAAGGTCGTGAACATGACTCGTCGTCTTGTACTCGTATTACTTAAACAAGAAGTAGAGTCGCAAGAAACTATAACAGTTCCCTCAAGATTCTCCCCATAACAAGTTTGCCGTATTTGGGAAACTGGTTTAAATTGTTATTTAATTTGTTACTCGTTTCTATAACAATACTTGTAGGAATACATTTTTGCACATTTATTTCTTCAACAAAACCATCGAGGTAACTAGCTTCATAGCCCTGTAAGTGCGTTAGACCACACACTATATATATATAATCAAAATATTTTATTTATAGTCTATTTACCGGTTCGTACAACAAAGTATGTATAAATTGGCATGTAGCGCGTTGGATTCCCAAATGAATAATCGTAAATTTTCCCATTGGAAACATACCTACTAAAACGTTTTTTATTATAAATTTGCTCAAACATTAATTCCCTGGCATAGTTAATAAGGATTTATATACAATCTAGATTGAAATTGTGAAATGTAAAAAGTTCAGTAGGTGTTTTATGAAACTTAAATCGTAAATATCGTTTCTTATCGGCCAACACGTAACTATATAGTAAATGCTCGATCACGAAGTATTGAATGAAGTAATCTTTAAAGAATTTGTTTCGAGATACGACATCATCGCGTGACGGAGACAAAACTGACCTTCAGGTTGCGTTCTAAGAGAAGGATATTTACATTTAACTGTAGATACGTTGGCATATAATAAATAACTTCTGCTTTTCAGCATTGTGGCGGTACCAGTTAATATAATTATTGTTCGTTGCGAATGTAGAAAATAATGTTGTTCTTTGTCACACTCTACTAATTGTGCGAAGTAATATTATAGTGTCCTTCGTGGACTAGTTGTGTTTCAAAGTGAACGCTATAAAGAAATAGGAGATCGAAATCTACGCGTACCAAGTGAGCCGTCAATATCGGGGATAGGCACTCGACCGGTGTTAAATTACAAAACCCAAACTCTGAACATTAGAGGCTGGCTTTTTCATCTTTTCACCCATTAGAGGTCTCCCTAACAGTTTTCTAAGTTCGAATCCGTTTATTGTGATCTTTCCGCCTCGTATTGAGCAGAACGCCATTAAGTTTAGACAATAACGTGTTAAGCTCGGAAGTGAAAGCAAATCCGTGACAAACAATCGAGGAAATGTCAAACACTCATAAACAAACCTTGGTCGAACGTCTATCAAAAAACTCTGCCAGATCAGGATTACTTCCTTAAAAGGCGCTTTTTTGTGATGATGCAGCATTCGCGGAATCTGAACAAACTGTGATGAATTTGATTGGAATGTGTTCAGTTGTGACGTACTCGTTGCAGAATTATTCTTTGTAAATAGCATTCTATATCATTTCATATCTATCGTTGTCATCAATTTTTTTCTCTTGTCATTCCGAAGAAAATCTTAGCTTGGCGTCGTTCTTACTCACAACCGCAAATTAATACTTTTAATGTTTTACAAGAATAAAGTGGAGATTATTTCAACGAGATTATTTATTTCGCATTCCACACAGTAATTGTCAGTAAACAAGGCGTTACCCCGCAATACTGTAATAAAACAAGACTGTACTGCTAAAAGCAGAGCATTGGAACAACATTTACGAATTGGAATGAACAATACTACCACATCCACCATATTGACTCGATTTAGTACCATAAAAAAAATCGATTTGTTCCAACAGCTAACTTTTTTATGTGACAAAATGTTTTGGATAACATCCAAAATTCTGTCTGAAGATATTTTCCACAAAACCCATTTAATTGTTATGGATCTGGCAATAAAACTAAACTATGCACACTACACAACAAACGATTACCAATAACGAGATTAGTTACATAATTGATCAAAAGTCACAACTTGTTAAAATTGTTTAATCTAATGAAATATATTTTTTTCTACACATTACAATTATCTAGATAGGTATATACATATATATTGATGATGATCATGATGTATTTAACGTAAAGCAGTTCAAAAAGCTGAATGTTTTATGTATATAAAAATGTTGAAGTTGCCAAAAAACTCAAACAAACACCTACAGAAATAACTTAAAAGGAGAAATTCGGGTTATGTATAATATTTTTTGTCTATCGTTGAAAGGACCTGTACTGAGAAAAAAGTTAAAAGCGAAACCATAGGGCGATAACCGAGTATCTTCTCCAGCCCGAATTATTATTGTACAAAAAATGCTCGCAGTAAACACATGTTCTGGGATTAATAACCTTCAACTACCTGTTTGTTTAGTTTCTGTACATATAGAACGTTTTTCCCGTGCGTTAAAAATAAGAAGGTGAATCAGCGTGCAAGGTATATTCAGTAAGAAATATCGAATAATCGTTCGTCGAGGCGCCACCAGACCTTACTGGTTTCTTTCCTTCTACGTATTTGCTTTAGAATCATTTTTCCAATTACGTCACGTTTTCTTTTTCATTACACTACATATACAAATCATATTCTATTATAGAAGCGTATGCCACTCGATTTCTTAATTTTTTAAATAAACTACTCATTAATACAGACTCTTAAAACTGCCTACAAAATTAGATGAATAAAATTTTAAATTTATCCCATTATGCTAATGATCAATATTTCTTATAAACAGTTCGGTGTTTTAAATATTTTAAGATTCGTATAATCCAAAATATATATAAAACGTGATTTCAAATAACTGGATTATAAAGTAAATCCATAAAATTGAACATTGCGTTTGCACCGTATCGTTCGCTATTTTCAGGAAAAAAAATTAACAAGGAAAGTACCTATGTGTCAACTCGTTTGGAAATGAGTGAGTATTTGAGTAATATCGATATATTATTATTTGTAATAATTAAGTACAAAACATTTTAATCACTTCGACAATAACCGTGACGACTGTTTCGAAATCCATGTCTGTCAATATTTTTATTGGAACGTGACAAAAAAAAGTTTTAGGACGAAAAAAAGTATAATCGTAGTATTAATTTATTATTCTCGGTAATTTGAATGCATTATAATAGCATTCATATTAACGTATTTAACGTACCGTATTCACATCGGTCCACAGACGCGATGTATTAATTCAAAGCATGTTCAATTTGACTTGGTCGAGCTTTCAACTATTCTTAGAAAGACATAAAGCAAAAAGCTAATTTAAAAAGGCATCACCACAAAGTTCTACGCATGCTGAACGCGACGTCACACGTATACTGTAAAAATAATAATAATTACATAATAATACTGATTTTGTACAAAAATAATCGTTACTTATTGGCTTAGGAAGATAGTCATAAAAATATTTAACAAGGATTATGTGAGAACTTATAGTTATATATTATTAAGATGATCTTCTGAATTTTCTTTAAAATAAATTAAAACTTAAACGAGCCTTTTCGTATATCTGTACATCTGATTATATATGTGTGTATACATATTATGCATGTATGTTTGATATACATTCCTGTACAGTTTGATAGCGATTGTGAGCCGTTGTTGCATTCTTGACCTTCTTGGCCCCAGTTTTATTTATCGAGTTGTGAATCCATGACATGTGTCATGCCCATTACCGACATTGAGAAAATTTTAAAGATGACCTCTCAAATACACATATTAATTTAGTAATATTAATAAGAAATTATAAATACTAATACATGTCATTTAGACGATTAGTATAAACGATGTAAGGCATGGACCGAGACGTGTCAATATTTTGTAATAAAATACGAGTCTATAAATTTAAAAAATCTCGTAGAAAGTACAGGTAAAAAGGTAGAAGTACATACTGAACAAATATAATTATAAGGACACTCGGATTACAGACGCATCGGATGCCTGTTAAAAAAACAATTGAACCAACAATAGCCCTATTTCCGCCCGGTCAATAAGCAGGCAAGTAGGTACCATATTCACTTGGGGGTTAATGGAACTTATACTTCGGTCTCGCTGCAATATAAACTGCAATATGAATCAAGCTTCAACAGCAAGGTCTAT
Organism: Passova gellias; assembly: GCA_018249975.1. Classification (NCBI taxonomy): domain Eukaryota; kingdom Metazoa; phylum Arthropoda; class Insecta; order Lepidoptera; family Hesperiidae; genus Passova; species Passova gellias. The sequence goes on from DWUN01003017.1 coordinate 5,113, forward strand.
TCTTATTAGACACCGTCCGAAACAGTTTTTTCAGCCGAAATCGAAATTCTTATTGTTATAATTAAATACATCGCGTGAATATAACCTTAGGTAAAAAGTTTTTAATATCAATACGTATGGAGTTTCAAATTAATATTCTTCAGAAAACAAATCATATTATTACAGAGTCATTCCATTCAAGCCTATTTCATTGCGAATTGTGAAAAGCTGTCTGGAATGTGAAACCCTTAATTTGTCTCCATTCCGTTGGCGAATGGTCGCGCGGACAAAAGGGCATTTCCACTCGAGGCACCAACTTACGCATCGCATTCATGCCTACATCGAAACGAGGGTTAAACAGAGTTACGTAGCGAGAGAAAAAAAAAAACAGTATTCGCCGGGGGGACTAATGAGACAAGTCGCATGGGAGCGGTGGCGCGTGTAGCACATGCAAAGCCGACGACCAACGCCCCCACAAAAATTAAACACCGCCATTGACATGAACCTACAATGAAATTCGAAACGCTAATGAAATAAATAAACCCTACGTGCCGTTACTTCAAATGGACGTAGTTTGCTCGGTGCACGCACGCATTATACTTAATGTATTTATACATCGGATTAATACTGAACATGACGTGGCTGAACATAAGCCCTAAGTTTGGTATTTCAATAACTAAGGCGGGGTACGTAGCATTCGCGGTTCGTGGTGTAACGACCTCTATGATTCATTCTTTTAATATTTGCTTGTTCTCCGTGTTCAAAAATATTGTCTAATAAAGTGTTTCATTCGTCTAGGAATATTTTAGAAAGAATTTATCTATTCGACGTAAAATATTTTTATACATATCTATTAGTCGATTCATTAAATAGGGGAAATCATGCATGCATGTTTTTTAATGCATGTATATACTCTTATTTTACGAAAGACGTCAGGTTTGTAAGGAATGAGATATTTGGCACTCGGTGCTTTCTGCCTACCTGGTTAGGGACTTGGTGTGATGTTATATTTGTTTGTTTTGTGTTGTACGTATTTTGGAATCCACCTGCAATAACGAATATTGACTGCGATGCAACTGATTCAAAGGCAATTAGACAAAATCTAGTTTTTCTTATTTAAATAACAATAGAATTACCATAATATTGTTTTAGCCGCTCGGGGACGAACGCGGAATTACTGTTATGCAATCATTTCTTACAGTTGCTTGCAATGAGAATTTAACACAATGGGTGTATAATTCGTAACGAATTGCAGAATCAGATCTCGTAAAAAAATTTCAGAAACCAACGATTTCATTGCTTTAACTCGTTTCAAACAATCCCTGTTTGAATGAAACAGTGTTAGTAGGTACTACACAGACTGTTCAATTACCGTCAGATGAGCTTGCGTCGCTGGGACCGTTGCGTCATGTTTTTTTTTTGTTTGCGTACCAAGATATTATGATACATATGTTATTGCAATATCTATTCAGACTTATTTATTTATTAACAGACCATTATCAGGGTTCAGCAGATAATCGATCTTGACTCGACCTGACGAGGTCGCAGGAGACAATTACTGTTTTTCCGAACGTTGCTAATTACGTGTCCATTATACGTAACGGTGTTGTTCACTGAATATTGCTTCTACGCGTTATTTTCTTACAATGTTTACCTGTTCTGTTTCTTTAATAAACACATATTTGAGAATCCATCAAATTATTATTTTATATAAAAAAAACTTAAGAATAATACGAGTATGCTATGTAGCTGCTGATCAGTCCATCGCATTATTGCATACCAAAAAGATAATCTTATACCTATCTATGTATTGCATCAATACCATCTACAAAAGTAATTAATCGTAAACGATAAGTGTGTTCACTTTAAACAATCAAATAAAACCATAACGTCTTAAGCTCCAACAGACAGTCAATGTTAGAGCACTTGATAGAATCGTAAAAAAACCGCGAAAATGGTTCATAACTCAAACCGGTTAACTACGGTTGGACGTGATGTTTGTTTACTCTCAAGTGGTGCAATAGAGGAGCCACATGGCGGGGCACATGTTACCATCGGATGGATGCGGCGACCGTGGCAATGAATGTTCCTCCTAAATTGAACTAGGAAGCGTGTTCAAATTGACTACAATTTTGTATAACAAATATTTGGCTACCATTAGGCAGCGGTGCATTCACTCATCTGAGATATCTGGAGTAATGTAACATTGTACGGTGAACAGTATTGCAATAAGTAAAATAACATAATACACAAAACGTTGTAACAATGCTTCTCACACAAGCGACAGATTCATTTGGTTTCAATCGGGTCTGTGAATAAAAATGCTATTGTAATTCGTACAATAGTCGCAAAGAAAATAATATGTACATAATAGTTAAACATATTTATCGAAGAAAAGGCAAATTACCCTATATCGTTATTGCCACACCATGACTCACGTGTTTCTAAGTAGCCAGTGTATTATTCCGGGTAAAGCAAAAAGCAACAATGCAGTAATTACATATTTTGCGAATAACAAGTCTGACAAGTAATAAAATTATAACGGTTTTCAGGATGACACATTAAGATTGATTTCGCCCTCTGACAGAAACTATTTTTCAACCGACTTCAAAAAGGAGGAGGTACGCAATTCCACTGTATTTTTTTACGTGCATTTATTTGTTTTACATCACTTAATCACTTTCGTTGTCAATCTTGTTAAACAGAACGTTCATTCTTCTCAATATCTTCATTCAAATCTTAATATTTCACGTAATTTTTAACTCAAAATGTCAGAACTAACATTTTTAAAACGAATAAAACCTTCTAACTACTTACATCGAATATTTGTAACGATCTGTAATCTTTCTAAAATGTTTTACAAGAAATAGGTATAATTTATAACGAACTATTATATTTGAAAAATACCAGTTTTAATTTAAAAGTCATCTAGAAACTTTGACACGTTATTTTCGCATTTTTAAATCGACCCATATAAGTTGTTTTGAAAGGCTGAATGCCAGAGTAAATGAAAATACTCTCAAGCATATGTAGGTTATAGAATATCCTTGGCATTCCGAGAAATATTGACACATAAAGTAACACGTAAGGCGTTACTGATCACTAACGTTTGAATGCTAGAAACGGGTAATTACTCTAAAGGAATACCAATTTATCACTGTAAATACATATAATATAATACAGACGATCAAGGGTGATGAACACTTATATTAAGGTAATAACTGTTTTCTTTAAACATTGCACAATTGAACTGAACTGAGGCTGTAATTTATAACGAAACCGCAAATGAAACGAGTGCTTCCACAAAGGACAGAACGAAAAAGCGCTCTCACTGCGGAACAAACTGGGTAATAATGACGTCATGGAAGAACGCCAATTATGTCTTTAGGCGTCTAAACACTGGCGAATGCGCCCCTTGGGAGTCATGAATTGACGAAGCGTCTTCAAACATTTGAAATGTATTATATACTCGGGCTATAGTGCGGGCCTAAATTACCATAGTATAAATTGCTGCGGTTATAAACATTGCCATTTATGAAAATGGCTTGATGCTGATGGTATAGACATTTCAAACTGATATCATAAAAACTCTTTAACTAAATATATTTAACTATGCTATAGGAAAACTGCATGCTGATGTTGATAGTTGTATTTTACTTTATCAGGTTAGCTAGTTAATTATGACTATAATAATAAACTTGTCCATAAAGATTTCTTGCTATTAAGCTATTTGCCGTCTAAAAAAATTTAATAAAAATTAGAAAAATAGTAGTTACGTTCTGACTGGCCGCATGGTCCAGTGGTTAGAGACCTTAACAGCTAAACCTGAGGTCGTGGTTTCGATTCCCAGCCGGGGCAAACATTTGTGTTATATGCACATTTGTTTGTTCCGTGTCCGAGTAAAATAGAAATACATATCTATATAAATATTATACACTATGTATATATGTAATTTATAATTTGTCATATCACATGGGTTATTAAAACTAAAAATTCACACGTTCATTGTGGATATATCCTAATATGGACATCGTTTTACCCTTCATTGACGCGTCCAAGCGATGTGACTCAATACTGAAACGTTCAATATGACATACATGACGCGTCAAAGCAGAATAAATAAAAATCGAGTTGTATCCGTTTTAAACCCGATATTCCCGGATGCAACGAATAACAGTAACTTTATTGTTGCCAAAACATGACCAAAGGAAATTTAAAATTATGAAAGTGAATTCTGGTTTCATCTGGTAACACAATGGCTGCATAATATCACAGAGAACAACATAATTAATAAATTTAATTGATAAAATTAGAACTCACAGCGAGTGGTAAAATGATTGAAACGTAAATGACATGAAATGACGTATTGAAATTACATTCTGACATGATATTTTGACGTCTTCCGGTACAGACAACCCTAAACCCATACGCAAACGTAGCATAATACATTTTGATAGCAGTAACAACACAGAGCCTGATAAAATGCATGAGGAGTTCATAAACAAAATCACTTTTGCATGTCCGACCAAGTAGTCGTTAACAAGAAATAAAAGGATCGTTAAACGAATTCGCCAACGAGAACGACGACCAACCGTACCACACCCGCACTCCCCGAAGGTCGGGGCGCGTCGAGTGCTCTATTCCCGGATAGCGATATACGTGCCAAGTAGACAGAATGTAACATGCAATGCTGTGTAGCGTCTTAAACGTCCGCAGACAAAGGCGTGCTGTCGACGACCGCGCGGTCCTACCCGCTACCCCCGGCAAGGTCAAGGCACCTCCCCGTCTTGACGCGAGCTATTCCGAGACCGCACGCGCAATGCTATTTGTGTAATGATTAAAAGCTAACGTGAAAAATAAACCACTTGAGGCATGCCGCGAATGTAATTGGCGGCGCTTCGTAAGCGAACGCTGAAAAAAATAAATATTCATTGCCATGTTCTGTATATTATACATTGTCTTGTAATTTGTTAGAATATATAATATGTTGTATTTCTTTAAAAGCAACAATGTTTATTATATCAATTCAGAGTACTCTACAGGAAATACAATAAGCCGATGATAACTTGAAAGTTATGCGTAACTTAATAGCACTAAATGCGATAAGTGTCGAGGAATGAGAACGTCGCCGACATACTCGTGCGACAAAGCATTTCAAATTGTGCTCGTGGCCGCGTGATAGCTAATACGGCTAATTGGTTACAGTAGGCGTTAACTGGAGTAAGGTCAAGTATAGGCAGTGGCTTAAATTCTGGCACGATACTAACTAAGATCTTTGTAATATGAAGAAAAAAGGCAAATCATACCCACATTCAAATTTAGTGACATTACAGAAAACCCCAGAGGAGATGACTAATGTAATTTAGGCGTTGACTGAGGTATAAAATGTTTTATACCCTATAACTGTGTATCAAACACTACTACATAGTACTCTAATCAATACTGAAGTTCAAAGTAAATATTTAAATCAAATTCAAGGGGGTTTTAGTGGGACAAATAATCACTTACGTTTATTAAGGTAACACATATTCTAGTGGGCACAAGCGCTCCACGACTATGAGCGAAGCGAATGCTTACAATTTTGGCATCGAACGGTTTGCGGGAAATCTAGATTGATACGGCGGCGAGAATTTGTTCTGTGCCAATCGCAATGCGGATACTATTGGCATTGCCTCGTTATCACAACAAGGCCGTCATTCCCAATACTACGGTATGAGACGTTGTCGTAGTGCGTAAAAATAAACTTGTACAAAAACTATCATAACATCACGCCAGGTCCCTAACGGGGTACGCAGAAAGCACCGAATGCCAAATATTCTATTCTACAAAAACTATAACTCTTAGATACAAGAGCAGCGACCACGGTACTTTGTCAACAAAGTATATACAAGAAATTGATACATGTAACAAAAAAATTCCGTACAATTAAAAAAGCCTATAAGCTGTTAAATCTCTGTGTTATATTTACTGTAAGATTAAAAATAAAGATATTAATCCAAAGTTTAACTTGCGGATACAATAACGCTGCAGGTATTTAGTCGCTCAGCTACCGCGCACAAGTTTAAGTGGTCTGGTAGGCAACCACACTGACGCAACATATATATAAACTATATAGTCATCGGCCGCATCGCATCTGAAAAGCTCCAGTGCAGTCCTTTTTGATATTAGCTAATGGTTTCGCCAATAATAATATGACAACATAATTTAATCAATAGGGGTACATACAGAATCGCTTTAATGGACTACCAGTTAATAATCTTCCAATGAATCCTACAAGCGCCATTATACCGGCAAAACATAAACACATTAAAATACAAACTTTGTTAACAGTATTATATTAACTGTTATATTATATTTATTGTAAATTTTTACTTTATATTCATTTTTTATAATATGTATACAGTGCAACCTTAATATAACGACCCTCAATATAGTGATTTCCTCGATTCAACGAATTTCTCGAAACCCCCTAGAACTGCCCGTAAGAGCTAATATCGAATATACCTTACCTCAGATTAACAAATTACTTGATATAACGAATATTCACTTGGTCCCTTGCGATTTGTTATATCGGAGTTGCGCTGTATATATTTATATACTTATATCTATTTCTGTATATATATTTACACACTGAATTGTATTTCGGTAAGCACTCTCCACTCCTAGGTCTGCTTGAAAAGATCTCTTTAGGAGATAATCAGTACCTAAGTACAAAATTTTATATGTTTGTTTCTGTACAATTTCCAGTGTACCTACTAAAATTATTAAATAAATAAATACAATCAACATTAATTAAGTCAAGCAACATAAAAAGTAAGCTGTTTAAAAATAAAAATCTGAAACATCGAGCGTTTGATACAAAGCTTGTTTTGCTATTGTGCCACATAACTTTTACGCCAAAAACGGGAGCATGAATACAAATACAATGCATTGTGTATGCGCTTTTTTCCTTACAAATACATACCGAACGGGACAAAGGGGTATGACGAGTAACATCACGCATGGTCAGTCACTTATCGCGGACTGGTTGTTATGGATACTAGGTACGTTACCGTTTACAATGCGAATGTACCATTGAATATTGAAATAAATACAGCCTACTTTCCTCTTACATTTTTATAAACATCTCTTTTGTGCGACCGGAGTGTAAAGAATGGACTAAAATTCGACGGCCTCCTTTGAAAACTTCCTAATCGATCGACGCTTCATAGTAGCACTTTCGCTATTGTATGTTTTGTCTCGTTTTTCTTCACAAAATTTGAAATATGATAGAAAAGACGATAAATTAAAGCTTTTATGCATAAGCAACCTTATCGTTTGATATTACTCGACATTTTACATTGTCCTTGTTGTTTTATTTTATCGGTTTCTACATTCATACTAATATTATAAAAGCGAAAGTAACTCTGTCTGTCTGTCTGTCTGTTTGTCGGTCTGTCTGTTTGTCTGTCTGTCTGTTTGTCTGTTTGTCTGTCTGTCTGTGACGTTATCACGGCCAAACCGCTAAACCCATTGTGATGAAATTTCATATAGAAATACTTGAGGGGTCCAGGGTTATTATAGGCTACATTTTTCTCCCTTTTTATTTTTAGTTTTCCAGGAATTTGATTGTTTTACGGAAAATGGGCTTCCTGAA
>DWUN01003018.1:0-12727 GCA_018249975.1 Passova gellias
ATTCGATAGTACTTCGTGCTGCCGACTAATGTAAACGTAATGTAAAGATATCGTATTCTCGATACCGTAACATTTACGACTCTGGTAAAGTTCGTGCTCGGGCTACTGGGTCTACGTAAGATGCGATGCATATTACTATGATACCCTTCGAGGCGCATTTCTGACTGAATTTCTTTCAGAACGAACGAATGAACTTGCTAAGTTAAAGAGTTTCGCATCGAAGTGGCCACTCTAGTCGGTTGTAGTTTTGATTTGCTCTTCCGTTCAATTTAATTCTTCATACTCACCTCACCAACTCACCATGCATCAGACGGACGCCAGACGAAAACTTACCAATAGACGTCACATGATTAATTTCAGTTATTTTATCATAATGCTCTCAAAGCGAGACTAAATAATAATATAAAATAAATAATTAATAATAGTTCTATATTTATACAGTATATACTACACTTACCTTAGTAGACTTTCATTCAGTGTCAGAGATGCAGATGCAGATGTAGATTAAAAACTAACAGCATTTTAAAACTAACGAGTATTTTATTATACCAATGTTAAATAGTTCAACAATCAAATTAGATTGAACTTCATTGTTAATTTTAAAATTCAAACAAACATATATCACTAGCTGACCTGGCAAACGTTGTTCTGCCATATAAATTATTTTTTATCGCATCGTGATGTTATATAGCCTAGAGCCTTCCTCGATAAATGAGCTATCTAACACTGAAAACATTTTTCAAATCGGATCAATATTTCTTGAGATTAGTGCGTTAAAACAATCAAACAAACTCTTCAGCTTTATATTATTAGTAGAGATTTATAGTTTAGGTATTTTTGAGTGATAATTAACGTTCTATTGAAAATTTAAATAAGTACTAAATACTGCAGTATTGTTAAGTGCTTTTCGCTGATATTTATAACCTATTTGCATCTATTGTCTATTATCTGTGGCATTTATTTTTATTGTATTAAAATAATGTAATACAAGTATAACAAGCTTGTGTAACTATTAATTATTATTATTAAAACCTTTGAAAGTACATACACTATTGGAATCCAACATACCTTTATAGATTTGCATGCGCTTCCATAGACAATATTCTTCTGCCCATCTGTGATATAAGCCCTAAGTATACAGTTGGTTTAACAACCTTTGATCTTACTGTATTGAATGTTTAGTATAGATTTTTAATACAAGGCATGTGTGACCAATAAGGAAGCTTGTCAGGTATCGCTTACCTTGAAATGCTGATGCGCCGCCTGCTCCTCAGCCTCGTACTTGTGTTTAATGTTCTCTATGCGCATCTGCTTCAGGATGCCGGCCACCTCGATCCTGAAACAATTCACACCAATCCTATGATTAACTGTTAATCTGGTAGAGGCCATCTATAAGTTACGGCACACGATTTTTATGATTTTTCAACCTCTCGCCTGTCCATGACATGGCTGGTCACATTTGTAAGACCCCTCCCTTCCTTATCTAGTGTGATGTCACATATTTTGCAATTTTACATTTAGAAATTTATGAATATAAAGAACAGTGTGCCGAAATCATTCTTGTCATTCTACCCGTGACAAATCTGAAAACAATCCCCTTATACTAAACATTAAAATATTAACTGCCTGGAGAGTTCAGTCATTTAAAACCTTGATTGCTGTCAGCTATGACATCAGCGGGTATGGGTTCAATTCCAACCCAGGACAAACATTCCCCGTCTTCCATGTCCATGTTCCATGTCTGGATGGAAAATTATCAACAGCAATTATATTAAGCAGCTGTCCGATTACATTAGCTCTGCCAAATCTGCGATAATATTTGTGTGAATTATGAAACAATTTTTCTTGTGGCTTTCATGTCTGTCGGTCACCACGATAAAACAGCCATAGCAACGTCATATTCAAAAGTCGTGAGTTGTTATTGACACCAACCTGACCCTCATTTTCTCCTGCAGCCTCCTCAGCGGCCCGAGGTAGTCCTGCGACCGGCCGCCGCGCACCTCGGCCAGCTGGTACTCCACGTGCTTCACCCGCTCGTTGTACAGCTGCTCCCTCAGCACTGTGAACTGGCGCTCCAAATTCGCTGAAATTCAAAATGGACATGTATCAGAAAAATAATAAAACTCTACATCTTAGCTGTAACGTGGTCTACATTGAACCAAAGCCGATGTAGGCCCAGGGAGGATTAAAATATTTTTTTTTATATAGTATGTGCAATACTGGACAATGACAATCTCGTGTTGATATTAAATATCTATCTTAAATATATTGTTAATTTTAGTATAAATATTAAGTATTAATAATTATACTCTTAATCAAATTTCTTTAATTTTTGTACATAGTGGCAGGCAAAATATGGATTGAACGCATAATTGTGTAACATCTTTAAATGTATGCATACTTGTACAAATAAACATTTTTGTCTTTGTATTTTTGTAGCAAACAAGCAAGCAGCATACACAAGTGGCCGCTGCCGCTCCGGGTATGTCTGCAACCAACGTCTAATAGGGCTGTATGAATGGGACTGCTAGTGAGAATTTGGTTAGTAATAGGTGATAATAAAAATTTGTTTTTGAGTATTTAGTGTGAGACTGTTAGTCATATTAGACCAGTTGTATTAGACTGCAGTCACCTATGCATTGCTACTCTTAGTGTCCGAGCTGGTTGCGTCTAGTACATGAATGTTAGAATCATAACAGTTCAATGATTATGGCTGATTGTATAATTGAGGTTATTATATTATATTATAATGTATAGTTGAGGTTAGAGGCTTAATAATGTGACGGTCATATAGCACCCAATATAGCAATGAATTGCAGTGTGTGTAATTTGTGGTCATCCTCCTGCTAGCCTCTAGGCCTCTAGCCCATTTTTAGATTTACTAGTGTATTTAAAAAGACTTCATTCACCATCAACTATCACCTCAAACACAAGGTATATCTCTGGTATATGCCTGCACCTCACCCAATACTTTTCTGGATAACATTGAATAGGCTTTTTATAGGAATGTGGGTAATGGTTTGCAATCACAACCACAGATATCCTTTCAAACAGCTGTTAAATATTATAATTTAAACACACACACTTATTATTTACCGCTATTATATAGTACAATACATACAACAGGGAGATTGGAATGACAAGTACTAACAATCCATCTTGCCATTCAATTCTTTTGGTACAGATGCATCTCAATTAGAAAGGTATGGAATAAGATCAAAATACGCGAATAAACGTTCTAATAATGAAATTATCGCAAGTATGGTTGTAGTATGGCACAGTTGTGATTAAAACATTAAGGATCAAATTTGCGTATCCTAGCAATGTTTGTAAACATAACCTATTATTGAGCAAGTCACCTAAATTGTCGAGGCAATCGTTGCGGCGTCGTTCGCACTCGCTCTCATCCATCTCCGACGAGTCATCGGAGTCGGGTTCGTCAGCTTCCTCCGCGCTGGAGTCCCTATCGGGGCCTCTGGACGAGCCCCCCGACCTCTCAGTGTCTCCACCGGACAGATCGCCATCTCCATCGCTGTCACCCTCGACCTTCATCGAGGGCATCTCGCCAATGAATTAAAGGCAACTTTAGTTACCAATCGGTAGTTGTGGCTATATACTTTCCGAAATTTTTAGATTATCGTCGCGTTTATTTGAAAACAAACGTCAAACAATCAAATGTCAACGTCATAATATGTCTAATTGTCAATGTCGTGGAAGATTGGCTTTTTGATTTGTAACTTACTCAAAGATATTGTCTGTCAGGACTCCGTAGAAAAATTCATTATACTAATAATATTCCCGTTGTATCTGTAAATAGTTTAATAATAAAGCAATAAAATTACAAAAAAAATGGTTGTCTTACGTGATAACTAATCTGTATTTCTAGATATGTTAATATAATTCGCTACTTGCCAGTTGTAAAAATAACTTAGAACGCCCCCTGATTTTTTTTTAAATTTTAGCTTCATACATACTTACTCACGACATCTAGCGTTATTATAATTGATACAACGCTAATGGACATCAACAATTTGTTATACAATAGGACCTTCGACGCTAGTGCCGTCAACTGGCAAGCCGCACTACGGTAGGCGACATGAAAATGTTTTTAAGTTAGATACTAGATGGCAGTACAACTAATATTGATCGCACAACCATTTCCATGAAAACAGGAAGTTGAAAATCTCTTTAGTAATACTTGAAACGGAAACTTTTGTTGTAATTTTTGAGCAAATAACGAGTACGAGTACGAGAGTACGAGTAGTATGAGATTAGGCAAAGTTAGGTTAGGTTAGATAGGTACAAACTTTTCTTTTCTGTAATATGTGCTAGACACATATTAAGCTAAATAAAATAAAATAAATAGACACAAAAACTAAGAAAAGCATGTGTATTGCAGTGATGATGGATGCTGTACATAAATATTATGAGATACGACAAAAAATAAAACAAACTTGTTATCTGATATTAAATTTAATAGGTACTCTATTATTTACATTAAATTGTTCTCTATTAACATGGTATTTATAATATTTTATTTATTCAGTTGTCAATATATTTTATGTACAGAACTATTTATAAATTAGATAATAATAATATCAATACTGTGACAATACAAATCCACATTCAACGCCGAGCATGTGAGAGATATATCAAAGATTAGTTTCATCACGTAGATATATCTCAGACACGCCGCAAAAAAAAACAAAAACTAAGAAAAACAATGACCGAAATTAAAGTTTACAAAATTTAGCACCTCCGTATGCTATTACACGTACATAAAATTCATATTTAAATCAATAACTTAAAAAATGAGGCTACAATTCGAATAATATTATTTTTTAATAAAATATTGCCAGTTTAAAATAATTCTTTACAGAATTTTATTTAAATATTTCAAACTCTAGTGAAATATTATCGATTATTAAAAATTGGACCATTACTAGAAATGCTAGTAATAATAGTTATCCAATGAAACAATCGCAAAAACACCGACACAAAATCACAAAATTCGCACACAAATATGAGATAAAATGGTAATGTTTTAACGATACGTTGGCTACGAACGTACATACAAATAACACGTATTTTTATTAATTGTGATTTAAAAAAAACAGACAGTAGGTATATTGAGTGTTGCCACTACTCGTTGTGGCCTTTGTGTATTTGGCACTAATTTATTTGGAATGCACAATTCTATCTACTTATTTATACGACAAATGTAAAGAACTAACTCCAAATATTTACGTTGAACATTTAGAATATCGACTCAATCTATTATTGCTGTTTCAGTAACTTTATTGCAACTTGACAACCCTGATCGCTTTATTGGAGCTTAGAAAATCACTAAACGGATTCGAATTTCAAAGCCAAACATTCACAAAACAATTTTTGCTCTGTGCCAATTCTGACAAGGCGCCTGCAATATATTTCATTTGGCTGCCAACGAATAGATCCATAATTTTGTTATTCGTGATTTATATTTGATTTTAAACCTATCATCGTACGACTGCAGTTGTCATGACGCAATAAAATTGTGTATACGAAGAGAGAGTGCGCGATTTTTTTGAATCAGCTCGTAAAACGACCAACTCCTCACTCTGTATACGGCCAACTCGTTCACTTGACTTATGGGCTGTACGGTTGCGTTTGCTTTAATATTTGTATCATAGAAAATGGAAAATTTCGTGCTACACTGACGTTAAAATGTTCGTTTATTAATTAAAATGGTGCTACTTACTCCATCTGGCGGGATGCGGACGCAACATTATCTCAATAATAATAAAAACGATTTCGACCTCAATATGATGACGTCCAGCGTTGTTTGGTGTGAAAGAACCCATTATAACATTTGAATACACTAAGAGATTGTTAACAGTAGACTCTCTTTAAATCGAAAAAGGACAAAGGAAAAGACTAAGTACATTGCATAATGTTGTGTCCACACTTGTTTTTTCATCGTGACATAGTTCGTGACGCTGGGTCCGCACACATTTAACGTAATGAGCCCAAAACGCCGTGTTAATGCGGACACAGCATAAAATAATGTTGGAAAGTCACAGATGGAGCAGTACCGTATTAACACGGTATCACTTGCACCGGCTTGTAGCGAACCGTCCTGTTGATGCACTAAAACTTAACGGATTTTTGATACACGACAGAACGGCGTTCGATAAACGATAATTTCGATATCGGCCAAACATATTCGACCGGCACACGAAAGTATTACATAATATAAATAGTATTATAAAAAACGGATATGTCCTCGTAGATGTCGGCGATTAAATGGATATAAAATATTGCTTCTCTACTCGCTAGGATAGACGTGTTCATCGATTGATTCGTCCGTTCGACGTTTGGAACTATTCAATTCCCTACGATCGATTTCCTTAAGAGAAACCGACGAGGCCAACTACTGGAGAAATTTTTCAAAAAGTCTCTATTATTTTTTTTTTATATCTACCGTACAAATTTTGGGAATAGAGATAATTTTATTGTTCATTATCGATCGAGTTTAATACGATTTGTTTACTATTCATCTATCGAGTTTCATTACGCCGCAAACTATACATTCCTCTCGACTATTGTTACGATCGTAAGCGATTAGGAAAATGTTACAATAATAAAGCGTATTCGTCTGGTCGTCTGCAAACGCATCTTATTGCTTCAGTAATTAACATACATTAAGTACTATTATATCAATAAAATGAATACAAAATAAGAAACACCGTTTACGCGCAACACTCGCCTGCGACCCCTCGGAGCGATCTACGAAGTAACTTTAGAAGAGGCTCGTTTTGACTGAAAAATTGTTTGACAAAAAAGTCTTTGGCAAAAATCATCAATTTGAATAGATAGGACCGTTTTATAGTTTCTTTTTAAAAAAATTACAATTTAGATTGAAAATGGAATATATTCAAATTTTTTTTAACATTATCGTAAATTGGGGTTCGGGTTTAAAATTTATTTAAGATTCGAAAAATTTTAATAGGTATTACGAATTTTATAATGAAGGAAATATTACTTCGAATACGTAGCGAAGGAGAATTACAAGTAGGTTAGTCAGTATTTGGTGATTTATATTCCGAACTATTCCTAACGGTCGGCCGGCGCGGAGCGCGCGCGGCGCCGCCCCCCGCGCCGGCCCGCGCCCTGTGTACAAATTGAATTTTTAAAAATAGATAACATCTATGAATAAGGCAGTTTACAATTACCTGAAAAATCAACCTTCACACTATGTACCTCACTATTAGGGCTAAAATCAGACCACGATGATATATTACTGCCGGCGCCGGCCTCGCTGCCGACGTACGGACGATCGCAATAATCGGTGTATTCAATTCCGGCGACCTATATAATCTAATTTCATCAAAATGTCCAGTCATATACATTACATCAACAGCACTCCGCCGCGGCCCCCGCGGCCCCCGCGCGACTCCCGCCTCTCGTACGTGCGATTGTGACCTCGCATATAAAAAAAAATCGTTACTACTCGTTCATTACGCCGGCCGCCGCGGTCCGCTCGCGTTCAACCGACCCCTGCCGGCGGCCGGGCCGGCTCGCTCGGGGAACGCATCGCTAAATTCTATGTTTTCCTCGACGGCGCCGCGCCCCCCGCGCCGCCGCTCACCGTTCAGAAAGTACGAGAACAAGTGTAGAACCACTCGCACGATCACTTGCAACACCAGCACGACCTTCGCCGCCCCGGAGCGCAGCGCGCCCCCCGCGCCCCCCGCGCCGCCGCGCGCCCCCCGCCCGCGCGCGCTCCCGGCGGCGCGGCCTGCAGCCCCCGAGACGTAAACTAGAGACACCGAACCCGAATTGCGCGATTCAACGATCCCTTCGTCGCCCCATTTCCAAACAAATGTTTCGGTAACGTATCTCGGAAACCCCGCTATGAGCCGCACCTTCGGCAGTTCTCCGAGTATCACTTGCGAAACGTGCACGTCGAGAGACTCATTCGGAGCGCCCGCTCGTCGGACCCTCGCCGGGACGCGCGCCGAATGCGCGCGAGCCGGGCCGGGGGCGGAGCGCTAGGGATGCTTGATCCAGTGCGCGGGCACCCACTGCGGCTCGCGCTCCAGGCTGTTGATCTCGTTGAGCAGCTGCTGGTAGGCGCGCTGCGTGTCGTTGTTGATGATGATCATGTCGAACAGGTGCCCCCAGCGGACCTCCATGTCGCGGGCCGTCGCTATTATCTCCTTCAGCTCCTCCTCCTGCCGACCGAAGCGTTCGTGTTGATTTCCATTATTTAATGCCGGGTTAAAGAATGGCAAGAAAAAAGACAGTCTCGTTTGATATATCCTACTAAACTTGTAAATGACATAATGTGTATGTTTGTATGTGTGTTCCGTTTTCATGGCCGAACGGCTCGGCCGATTGAAATGAAATCTGTAACGGGGATAGTTTGAAATTCGGGAATGAACATAGGAAAATTGAAGTATCAATGAACAATATACGGTACCTTGAACGCCTCTCCGTTCCTGATCTTCTTCTGGCGCAGCTTCTCGAGGCTCGGCGGCGCCACGAACACCGTGTAGGGCTTCAGGTCCGAGTTGCGTAGGATCTTCAGCGACTGCGGGTGGAGGTTCAGCACGCAGATCTTGCCGGAGTTCACCACCTCGCGGATCGCCTCCAGGGAGGTGCCTGGACAAGGAACGGAGTACTTCAATGTGACATTAATATGTCGAGTAACTTTTGTCGCGGGAAGCTCTTGGTGACTTGTAATACGGGTTTCTATAAGCCTACTTCGGGCACCAAGTTCTCACAAAGTACAGATTTAATATTACATACAAGATCCCAAAATGCTGTAAAAACTGGTTTTTTTTTTAAAGAAATAAATTGCCAATCTCGCCAAGTGCCTAAAAATCGTAGAAAAGATCGTTACCATAATAAGCCTTCTCGTACTCCCCGTGCTCGACGAACTTTCTGTTCAGTATGTCGGCCTCGAACTGCGTGCGCGATATGAAGTGGTAGTCCTGGCCGGGGACCTCGTGGTCCTTGCGGGGCCGCGACGTGTCTGCAGCGTATTGTGTGTGTAAGGGATTGAGGGTTAAGCTGTTGTTACAACTAAACATGGCAACGGGTGAGTAGTAGTTCTAAATATTCAGATAAATCGAATAAAATGTTTTATGTGTTTTTTGTAACGAAAGAAGTGTTCAGTTCGGACAGCTGGCGGTGGGAGGGGCGCGGGGCAGGGGGCGGGACTCACGCGGCACGGCGGCGGCGAAGCGCGAGGCGTCCTCCATGAGCCGCTGGCGCAGCTCGTGGCGGCCGATGTTGGGCGGCCCGATGAGCACGATGGGCCGCTTGTGCGACGCGCGCGGGTAGTACAGCGCCACCTCCTCGTACGTCAGGATCTCCTCCGTCTCGTACTCTGCTCGACGATATATCGATATCGTTAATACAAGTTTAGACGAATCACAGTCATTCTTTTCTCTGAGTCTCGGAGTCCTCGGATGTTATATCATAGCAAGTAATCTCACCGTCGGCGCCGGAGGTGGAGTAGAGCGGGTAGCCGGCCTCGCTGGTGGCCTTCTTGCCCTTCTTCTTGCGCGGCGGCTTCTTGGCGCACAGCAGCGTGCCGCCCTTGCGCGGCTTGTCGCGCGCCGCCACCTCGCCCGCCAGCGTGAGCTTCATCGACTCCCGTCTGGAATGGACACAGCTCATGTCTTATCGCAGTTAATTAATTATTATTATTCTCTCCGCCCCCCCACTAGCCCACTACGGGATCGGGTTTCCTTTCGTAGTGCAAGGGATTTAGGGCATAGTTCCCCCACGCTGGCCAAGTGCGGATTCGCATACCTCGGGATATATTATATACTTTATAATATCCCTAATGTGTGCAGGTTTCCTCGCGATGCTTGCCTTCACCGTTATAGCGAGTGCTGTTGAAATTTTTAATTATAAAACGGACGTAACAAAGCTACAAACTACACTACAAAGCACTCACTGGTGTTGGAAGGCCTGACTGGGTATGAGCCCGGCGAGGGTCTGGTCCTCCTCGCCTTCCCGGAACGCCTGCCACCAGTTGGGGTCCTCCCGGCTGATGACGTGCAGGACGTCGCCCTTTTGGAAGCTAATGCCTAAACAGACAAACATTACAATCAATGGATATCGATGTATCGAGCTGAATAAGCCTCAGTTCATCAGTCAGATTCACCGATGCCTGCCCGTGCGCGCGCGCTTGTGTGTGTGTGCGTGTGTGTGTGTGTGTTGTGTGTGCGTACCGAGCTCGCGGCAGGGGATGTAGACGTCGTCCTCGGGGTCGTAGTCGAAGTGCGCGCGCACGTGCAGCACGCGCGGCGGCGGCGGGAGCGAGCGCGGCGCGCGGCGCGGCGCCAGCACCACGCTGAGCGTGCCGGCCAGCGTGCCGAGCACGGCGCACACCTCGTGCACGGACTTGCCGCGCATGCTCACGCCGTTCACCTCCAGCAGCTGCGCGTTCATAACAATACTATTTGATATATACTGTAGAATTTGTAGAAGGTTAAAAGAATATTCGACGAGATGTGTACATTTTTTCACGGCTGCACCCTATACTATGTCTCAACACTACCGCCTGCGTCGCGCTTCCCCATGCTGTAATATAAATAACTGTTTAATACTATAGAGACACAACACAACCTTCAATTATAAGATCAATTATAAACACTTCGACAATCTCGTTAAGTCTCGCTATGGTATCCTATCATAAAAACAACTATAATAACAATTATAACCAGTATTTATTTTAGTACGTGCGCTGGTCATGACACCCCCCCCCCCCCCGCCACCCGCGGCTCACCTCGTCCCCCTCGTGCAGCAAGCCCGACTTCTCCGCCGCACCGCCGCGCACTATCCTGCCTATTATCACGGCATCCCCTTCGTTCCTTACCGTAGCACCTGAAAGAAGACACAAAGGAAGATAAAAAAGATTGAATAAAAGAAAAGTATGTTTATTTATCGCCACAAGCACACGCTGATTGATCGCATGCCATCTAAATGTCTATTAGAAAATGTAGACATAGAAAATGGGATTGTCATTGTGGATTGTATTTTTCCTTTTCTTATTGAGTCCCTACTATAGTGGTAAAGAAACTGTAACTCACCAAGTGGTTCATTAGTCTTTTCAATTTTGATAATCTTGATATTCTCGCTCGCGCTGTCCGGCGACTGAGAGGACGAGTACTTGTCGTTATCCTTGTGGTTTAGATTGCCAGTCTGCAAATCAAACAAAAATATTTTATTTTTTTAAATTTTAGCATAATGATAATACAGATTATCGCACAGGAAGATATAGAGAGTATACGAATCGCAAGCGTCTACTCTATTCATTGCTCTACGTTCGTCGTTCCCGCCTAAATTTACCGCCAGTTTTTGATTGCTTTTCCATAGCATGACTTTAAGACTCGCGCAATGCCCGCGCAGTTATTTGAACATTTATTTGCTGGTGATTTCATTTTCAAACGAAAATATCTAACCACACAACACGCTATCGGAATTAATAAGAGTGAGAACGATTCGTAAACACATACTATATAATAACACTTAGGTTCATTACGACATGCCATAGAACAAAAAAATGTACTAATCACGCGAATGGTCGTTTTGAGTGAGAATAGAAGTCACAAATTTCGCTTCATCAGTCAGAGCCTATGGATGTACAGGCCGGTGATGTGAACGCACCTTGCTCCTCTTCCCCCGGTGGAAGCAGGCGGGGTCCAGCAGCGCGGCGGCCTGGTCGTGCGCGTGCAGCAGACTCTCCAGCTCCAGCCCCCGCACGATGGCCAGCAGCTCGCCGGCCAGCGCCGCCGTCTCGCTGCCGGACACCGTATGCGATTGCAATATTTCCATGCACTGGAACAGAATGACAATATGCCCATATAATAATGAAATATTGGTAACACGCAATCGTGTCATAGTTACTGAACTGAGTCAGATTACATTTAAAGGAGTTAAAATGGTTATAATGATAATGTTGCCATATATGAAAAAGTAACGAAATATTTACATCAAAGTTAAACGATAAGTACAGATTACGAAAATAAATTTCTAATAGTGTTTATGTTTAATGCTTTTCATATACCTACACTCTACTGGACAAAAGTATCCGTACTAATATTATGAATGCAAACGTGTATTTGTCTGTTTGTCCTTCTTTAATGTCAAAACGGAGTCACCGATCGATGTGATTTTTTGTATGGAGATAGTCGAAGGGCTGTAGAGTGACATAGGCTACTCTTTTTCGCGGGAAAATATCGATTTTTTACAGGAAACCACGTTTTAATCAGGTAAGTTCTACAGATGGCGTTTCGGGCGCAATAATCTTTTGACATGAGCACAACGCGAAAGTAACGGCTAGGTGTATTTTAATAAGCTCATCCAACTGACATCCTTCAGCCTGTCCGCGGCGCGGTGCGTGTAGGGCGGCGCCACGCCCTGCCGCTCGTGTCGGACGGCCGTGAGCACGGCGGCGCGCGTGGCCAGCGCCGTGCGCAGCGCGGGGCACAGCAGCGCGCCCGCCGCGCCCGCCACCCGCGCCGCCAGGGCGGCTTCCCCGCTCGCGCCCAGGGCCTTCTGCACGCGGCCGAGGGCGGCGCACACTTCTTGGTAGTCTGCAACAAACAAAAAGAAATTCTTAACAAAAAACACAGTAATATAGATTTATAAACTGCCTCGATGGTCGTGCGGTTGCTAGCGCGACTGCCGATCGGGAGGTCCTGGGTTCGAATCCCGGGTTGGGTAC
>DWUN01003019.1:0-12726 GCA_018249975.1 Passova gellias
CAGGAATGAGTAGCTATGTCAATCATAAACAAAAAGGACAATATTTCCATCAATTACCTTCTTTCGATCAAATCCGCCAATACCAGAGTACCAATCTCGAACACGGATAAAACTAAGCCTAAAGAGTCTGTTTAATTTCGAAGTTACAGTACACGAAGGGGAGTCACTAGATCTGATCCGTTAGGTTTAAAAAATATAGGGGTGCTCTAGATGTGCATTTCCGAATTACATTTCGAGATACATTTGTAAATGTATCATACATTCTGTGACATTACACGGCATGAGGCCGAATGACGCAACGCGAAGGCTGTGGCGGAATGCGGCAACAATGGCGAGGCGGTGCCTTTGACCCAGCAGCGACCTTCCGCCGAGCGTGATGGCCGCAACCCGCCGCCGCGCATCTGTTTGGCTCACATTAGGTACAACATCACTATAATTTTCGCTGGCCTCTTGCTCTCGCACCCTGAGTCCTAAATCGGAGATCTTGGGTTCGATTTCCAAACATTGTATAAGTAAATATAAACCCAAGTTATTCAAAAGCGCAGTTTGGAATAAAAAACCGTATGTGGAATTGTCCCAATTATTAATATTATTGTTATCCATGATTACATAGCGAAACGGGATAATAAAACGCAGATTGAAGACTTCGGCTTGAGAAAATGATGGACGGTACACGAGTACGTGACCGCTACGTGCGTGCCGGTGGGATGGCAGCCTATAATCACAGACGCTACACCGGTCGTGCGGGTTCAAATCCCGGTACGCACACTGTAAAACATAGCGCGGTTGATATACTGCTTGTCGCACATCTATATACCCATTGTTTTGTTATTCACACGATGTTATATAAAAAAACTTAAAATAGAATTGTGTATGACTACTTTTTATGATGTTTGTATACGATCCTGACTTTTGGAAAGCGTCCTTAACTAGACGGTCTAGCGTGAAAAATGTATTCATTATTCTCTACATGTAACAAATGTTAATGTATCCGGCAGTGCGTTCGTCTATACAGTCTATGGTAAAACTGAAATGTAAACGTTTGCTCGTCCTGTTTAGCGATGGTTCCACCGTTCATTGACACCAACGCGCCAGCCGAAGTCCAGATATTACTCGCACCAGCTAATCCCGGCCGACTCCGGTACACGGTAATGCGGTAGTATACAATTATTCCACCTCCTGTGCAGAGGTTGTCAACCTATTCGTGAACGCTTACTGTTAGAACCGTGTTGTAATCATATTGGAATGATCCTGTCACGACAGGAAAATACTTACAATGATTTCGTTAATATTCGTTTTGCCCGTGTTAAAGGGGTAGCGGAGGAAAGGGGGAACTTTAAGAGATTTTCCTGGTGAGATCCAGAGTTAACTTTTTTATTGGATTTTTCAAAAATTAAGTTTCTTTTCATGTTTGTTGGATTTATGATTACGGTCAATAATTTTGTAAAATATTGTATTTTTAGTTTCCGTAATAACTACAACAGTTATTCCCGTTAAATCCTCTCATCTGCGACCTCGCACTGGACAATAACGCCACGATACAATCACGGGTCAAACATTCGCTGAGCGTTCTGTTGAAATTGTGCATTATTTCGGAGCAAACAAAGCCCTCCAATAAACACATTTGACATGCCAAATAACTTTATTCTGCTTCAAGTACATTCATCCCTCTCGTCCACACTCTCGCAATCCCTTGTGCTATCGTATGTACATGTCATACTTGCGGGCCGCAAGAGTACAATCGGGGCCGCAGTGAGATCCTGTGGAAGATATGCGGCGGCTTTCAGTTGGCCGCGCGCTCCAATTGCCACTCGTTTAGACGGTCTAGAGATCTAGACCGCCCGAAACTGGGACGATGTACAAATAACATTTTACATCTCGTCTCCCCAAACATATTCATGCTACGTACCAAAAATTCGGGAAAACAAGTTTTATTTGAATCAATAGACTGGCTGTTAAATAGATGCCTTTGAGAAAGGCTCAATTTTCTTCTGTGATATGAAATTTTAAGGTCATTTCAAATAATTCAATGTGTACAGACAATCAGTGAAAGCTATACATTTGAAAGTTATCTTTTGGGACAAAACAGCCAGGGAAGTAAACTCCCGGCACTCTTTTAAACTGCCACTTGGTTGTAATCCCGCCTGTGCTCTTTACGACCAGAAAAAGCATATTCTTTGCCTTGAAGAGTAATTTTTCACAATTCTGGGAAACCTTTACGACACGTCTCCCCTATTCCGATACAGATCAGTAGTGATTACATCAACTTTCCGACCCGAATGACTACCTATTGAAGAAGTACCGTAACATCTTTGGATGATAACTGTAACGATTGTTCTACGTGCCCTCGATTATGGAAATTCTATAACCGGTCGTTGACCTCGGTATCTCTTGCTTAATTTTGTTAATAGTTCGTATTCATAATTAAACCGCAGCTAATTCTATGCAGACCCTGGCGAGTATCGCCGCAACGTAAAAATAAATACGTTTAGTAATACAACAGAAAAAAGAAGAAACATCGATATCTTCGATCGATCTCTATTGCTTTTTCTTTCTTGTAAACCGTTTTAAGTACATAAAGTAAAATGGCCAATTTTATGTAATATATGCATGTAAGTTATATATTAATTGATGTAACAGTTGGAGCGCCTTTAAATATATAAATGTCCCTCGGTCGCTCATAGTTATATTACTTCGTTTCCAATGAGTGTATGCCGCTGGTTAGGTTAGCCGGCCGTTAAATACAGCCTTATATATTATTCCAGATGCGTACATCCGATGGGGTACCCGGTAGCGCAGAACGTTCCAGAGGTCTTTGTAATCGATGTAACCCCGGGGCGCTAAATATATTTTTCAATCATAAGCCTACCATTCACTACGGCACAAAATACATTGTTGAAAGAGAGAAAGATTTTTTTTCGCAAAAAGCAAGATATGCTTTTGAATAAAACGTGAATGTCTCATAGTACTCAATGAAGTAGGACGCGAACTTAATTCCGATGAAAAGGTAACAATTGTGAAAAGCTTTTGATGAATATTCTACCGGTATACAACCGGGACAGTTTTGTAAGGAACAATAGGGCTGCTAGTTTGAATAAGGTTGGTGAGGTAGATGTAGGTTTCCAGCGAGTGAAATGATCAACAGTTCACTAATTGTGGTGCAATTGTTGCTCCGAGGCTTTGTCTTCCGTCCATTTTCAGTTCATTGACTCGGAGCATATATTTGTATGAAACATTAGAATTCTTACGAAAGGTTCTATGAAGCAACTTTAACACTTATTCATTTTAAATATTACCTCAAATATTTTATCTTTATGACATGGTTTCGATTTTTAAAAGAAGAGCATCCAGTCATATCGGAGTATCGAGATATTAAAAACGTATTTCAACATCGTACATCTGTTTATGAATGAAGAGTAAAAAATTGCCGTGACTAGAAATGTTCCAAATGTTGATCAGATTGCGCGTAATTGCGAACGGTACTTACCTGATCCGTAGCCGCGTGTAAACGAGAAATTAGCCCAGTCATTAACTGTAGCGCTAGTTCCAGATCACTCGGAACCGTTCGTTTTAATGGTCCTCCTGCATCCGTTGGGCGTTGAAAGCCGCATTACTGTAAATGACTCTCGTAAATATTGCAACTTAACGGTCCGCGCTTGAATGACGTCTAAATGCACGTTTCAGATGGCAAACGCATCAAATCGCATAAAATTTCAATTGACCAAGTGGATTTAATGGGTTTTTCTCATTTCAATTGTCTCTTGGGTGAAATATGCTTTTACGAATAATTGCATTTTTAATGGACATAATCTGCGTCGAACCAGTAATTCGTGATTAGTTTTACGTTTTCACAACATGATTTCTAAAGGACTCTCAATTATCTTTCAATTTCTTTTGTTTTCAGGTAAAAATGAACGGTCTGAACGGACACAGCAATGGCGAGCAGAACGGCGCCGGTGACATCATCACGCAGAACCAGCAGCGCGGCTGGTGGACCATCGGGCTGATCAACTCGCGCTACCGCTACCTCACCGCCGAGACCTTCGGCTTCAAGATCAACGCTAACGGCACCAGCCTCAAGAAGAAACAAATCTGGACCCTGGAGCCCGCTTCGGGGAATGCCAATGACAGTAAGTACAAGTTTCTTTAAGACAATGGTTGTTATTTTAATATGCGCGCTGTTTAGATTTGACGAGAAATTGTCACTAAATTTTATTAGGAATTCGTAAATCAATTAATTTAGTAAATAGCGATTAATAATTGTTCATGGCTATATGGTAACGAACAGGACATCTGCGCTAATAATAAAACCATTAGAGATCCAAAATACATACGCTACCTATAACACAAGGATAAAAGGATAAACTAATGAGTATTTTCCGGTACAGTAATGAAGCAGTTAATCCGTTTTTGGAATGCGACCAAATCATTAGCAATTGTTATTTAACAGGCAGCGAATACACTCAAACTACTTATAAGGGTTTTTATAGTTAAATGGAATCCAAGTGAATGAAGTCGTTTTGGTATTTACTGCAAGTAAACCGAATACAGGCACGACTACCGCCGAAGACGACCCCTCGGCTAACCCGCTCCCTTCAAATAATTATTGTCAAACGCCTCAGTCGAATCCCTACACGTTCGACTTTTAATTGGAACGTCGTGATTACGGTCACAAGCGGGAGCGCGCTCGGGACGGGCACCGAAATATTTGAGCCTATGAAATAAGATACATGATATTAAATAAAGGAAAATGTGAAATTGAATAGCATGTTCAAACTTGGACAATTATTCATATGATGCACATGAATAATTGTTCAGGTTTATATCAAACAACAAAATGAATATTTGTCGTTGACTCGTCAAGTAGCAATTTATTTTTCATCAATCAAAACGCAACCGACGCGCGCCGCTGTCGGCCTTACCTTTTCGACATCGAGCGCTTCATTCCCAATTTCGCTCCCTTCATTCGTCCCCCAAACATTTTCATTTGACTCCATCGCCGACTTGTTTAACATCAACTCCCTAACGATAAACTATCAAATATTTTCTCGCTTGATAAATAAACTGTAGTAATAAAAAAGCTAACAAATGTATGGATAGAATATTCTAAAGAGCCAGATAGAGTTTGTCAATTTTTTATTTTCGGTCCGAGAGCTCTTATATCAAAATTTAATCGATACGAATATAGTTATATATAATGAATCTGTTAGCTGTAGGATGTGCCGTCCGGGCCTTTTTAATTTTGTCGACAATTATTTTTATCTGTTTGTAACGACAATTTCATTTCCATTTTCCATACTCCACACATTGTAGTCACAAGACCCTTTTGGCATTTAGGTTTAATCAACTTGTCTATATTCTTGTGTCTAATATACTTGTCTTTAGTAAGCTTTCTACGTGTCCATTGTCGTGCCGAATATTGACAGTTATTGGTTAATGTCGCCTCCGTTTTCCTTCGTCTACTGTACGACCCGTTCGTTACCCGCTCGCCGCGCCGCCTCCCCCCTCGCCGCCCCCCGCCGCCCCCTCGCCGCGGACGAGGGTAGCGCCCCATTGTGGAAGTCCGCGCCAGCTGTGATCCCCCAATCTACCTGGATCAATACCGCTGTGCTTGCTGCCACCGTGTTGGGGGATGCGATCGTAGTGTAATGGTACTCTAGCGATACAAAACTCTTGACTAAAACAGTTTTCAGTTAAATAACCCTGTTTTGGACCCGGTTACCTACTTCAATGAACATTGGATATATAATAATTAATTTTGAAATTTGAAAAGAATATTCTTAGATAGTTTTGCACCCAGACGGTCTCATGTTCATCGCAGAAATATTTGAGTGGCAATCGAACCCAACGCCCGCGTCAACGCTCTCGGTCGCTCGATGAAACAGTCAAATTAATAATAATATTAGTTTAAATATAAAACCTTATAAAGTAATCGTAAACCAAAATATGTACAATAATATTCAATAAAAACTCCAGTTAGTCATAAGTGGGTGAGATACATATATAATTTGTCACGAAGCTCGATGGGGAGCCTGTCGTGAACACCGTCGGAATGGAAACATTCTGTTGTTCAAATATTTCACATTTTTCTCGCAAAACAATAAGCGTCGCTCGTGAGCGTGTGCCGAGCGCGCAAAATTGTACAGCGCTACTCAACCTTTTCACCGACGAAAAAAAGAGGTACTCAATTTGACGCATATATATATTGTTTTCATTTTGTTTACCGACTAGCTCCACCCCTTAGTGACACTTGGTACCACTTTAACGGTAAAGTAATTGGTACGTGCAATTTGAAGTGATTGTGCTTCATATTACTTGATTTTATTTAACTTGCCTTGTTAGTTCGTTGGTATGTGCGGGTCCAATCTTGCAACTGAATTTTAAATCAGTTAACCTCAATCGCTTGAGCTGCAATTTTGTACATATATTGTACATGTGGCTGATACCTCAAGATGGTGGACCAATTATTTATACACAATCTCATGATATGGGTATTAAATGAAAGGGTTTGCTGAGAACCGTACAAGTAAATAAAAAAAATTATCAATAGTAAAAAATGTCAGCTTGCTTGATAAGCTCAGGTTGAGAACCGCCGACTGTACCATCCATTCCCACGCCACTGACATTGAATCGTATTGTCGTGGAACTGTGGCGTGGAAAGAAAACAGAACTGTTCATTTCACTACAAATCTACCCACGCAAATAGCTCGCTCGCTGTGGGTATCTATGCTTAACAATTATTTTAATATACCATCATAGACGGGGTGCAAGGAATGCCAAACAAACAATTTCTGAAAATAATGAACCGATCGTAAAAATTCGTCTACAAATAGAGGGTTTATTCCTGATCAATATAGCCAATGTTCTGCTCTCATAATGAACAAAAACACGAGATATTAATGTCGAGGCGCACAAACGTATTAATTTTGAGTTGATCGAGCGGAGGATCCATTTATTTTATAACTTACCAAAATTAGTAAGCCATAAGAGTGTGGACTGCATCTAGTACCTACTATAAAGACAGTAATATAGCAAGGAAGACAAAATTGACGAAAATTATTTCGCTCACTCTAGGTTAGAAGTCCAGGGCTCTTTTCCAACGTATCTATAATTTGACCAGGTGTATCGAGCTTGCCTTAAAGCTGTAAGTGTCATATGTTGATTTACGGTCTCGGGTTCTAAATTCCAAATGTATGAACATGAAAATAATAATCTATTCACACTCGATGACTGACACGTTCCAATTTTTAACAAAGATTTGCATCTTTAATCGTTGCAATTTTATCCACAAGACATCAATAAAGCAGTTGTAACGGTATTCACAAATAAATGTGAATTTCAATATAAGTAGGGTGATTTCTAAATTCCTATCGCAAAAAATATATTCTTACCCTTTACCGTTATTACAAATAAATTAATAAATGTCGTTCCGCATATGAATCGCATCAAATAGAAATTACTACACCAAAATACATAAAGTGCTACAAAAGTTGTATTTCAAAAGAAAGAAAATTAAAGCATGAATAAAAAAATAAGTAATCGATATGATTCAGGTTTGTCTATCGGGTCATTGCCATAACCATTTAGTGTAACTTAAAAAATGTTTTTGTAAACGTTATGTGTTCCAATAAGATGTACACAATATCCCTATGTTCCCGACAGGTATGATCTATCTCCGCTCACACCTGGACAAGTACCTCGCCGTGGACTCCTTTGGGAACGTCACCTGCGAGTCCGAGGAGAAGGAGGCCGGCAGCAAGTTCCACATCAGGTAACTTACCCTTCATCTTAATAACTTCATATGAATAAAATAAAATTTACTGTCTGTGATTTCAAAATAACTGCATTTTCTCAAATGTTAATAACACAAACAAACAAACTTTTTTTAAATTCCTATCTGTCTGCCTTTCCGTTTGTCCGGGTTAATCTCGGGAAAGATCGAACCGATTTTAATAGGATTTTTACTGGAAGATGAGCAGCTTATAGGGCAAAACAAAGCGTACCGTTTAACCCAAAATTTCCCCGGGTCCCAAAACAAGCTTTTCTTTATACAAATATTCAAAAGCCAAAAAAGTTCAGTGCCTTTTTGTTCCTGTTTTTCAAACGATTTCCTTTCTCTTTTTGTTGTACGGTAGCTAGTGACGAATCAACTTATAATCTTTCTGATCCTCATAGTCGTGTGTGTG
Organism: Passova gellias; assembly: GCA_018249975.1. Lineage (NCBI taxonomy): Eukaryota > Metazoa > Arthropoda > Insecta > Lepidoptera > Hesperiidae > Passova > Passova gellias. The sequence goes on from DWUN01003019.1 coordinate 8,187, forward strand.
TGGACGGACGGACGAAGCTAAGGACGGTGATCAAAGAACCTGTGACTTACGATTATTGTGTCAGCTGAAATAGTCTACGTGACTATTGAATTATTTCTGATAACGACGTGCCAGACAGAGGAGAGGATAGGGTTAATGAAAAATGTGTAATGTCGCCATTATTACACAAATGGCACATCGACAATGCGCAGACGTGCGCGACGGCGCGTGTCGCAAGCTAACAGCCTACTCTCCTTTCCACGTGTCATTCAGAATAGAGTATAAATCTTCCCGACCCCTCGCCGAATACTAATCTTTGCTGAGTCACCGGAAGCACCGCTTCGAGCGAACGCCTTTTCCACTCGGCGTTGTGGGAACGTTTTGCTTAAAGGTTATTGTAAATTTCGGCCCTGCCCCGGCCTGGAGCCTCCCGAGACGGTTCAACGTGAAGTTATATAGTACAGCTACATCGTAAATTATATTATTGTGCATTTCTGATTTTAACGAATACTATGTTTTAACGTTTCTCGGATATAATTTTTTTATTTCGATTTTTCATGAAATTGTGTGTTTATTAAAAACACGATTCTTAGTCTGTCAAGATATTGAGTTACATAAAAAATGTATTATTTTCAAACTTAACAAGTAGCGAGCGCAAGGCGAGCGAGAATATACATCGGCATGTTTCCAAACTTATAACGGTAATAAAACGATAAAACTGACTATTGGAAGACTTCCAGGTTTCCATTCTAGCAAACAAGGATTGTTAGTATGTAAAGGGCGCGGCTAGACGGGTCCTCCGGTGCCGGCTCTTTGAAGATCGTTTTATTTTAACTTTCCCGGTTTCTCGCCTCTCTCTTCCCTTCGCACGCGCCCCACGTCGGTGGGAAATTAATTGTCCGTTGTGTAAGTAGAGATTTTGACAATATCACTCAAAATCATTTAAATGGCCAAGTTCTTTCGTACCATAAAAGTGGCTATTATCTCTGTGTAACATTTTTATTCAACGACTGTAGCAGAAATCAATCGAGATCTCACGGCCCAGTGGGCCGCCACGCTCGGCGGCGCTTGGCGGAACTAACAGGCGAGAGAGTGACTCGAGAGGCTGCAGCGAGCTCGTGCCGAGTTGAAATCTTATCGGAATTATCAGTCTACATTTTTTGTCGCTCGTTTGACGTTTTCCTAGCATCCATTTCTGCGAAGCGACTGCAGATTCAATTTCATCCTTCCGAGAATTCCTTTCTTTTCGAAATGAACTTAAACAACAACACCTTAATAATTTTAAAATAACTGTGGGTGTTATAAACGAGCCGATGTTAAAAGAGCCGTGTATTCGAGGTTCCGTCGCGGACAGGCTGTACGCGCGGCGCGCGGTGCCGGCAGCCGCCAGTCAAAACATTTCTCCAGATAAACAAACAGAATGGGATAAAAGCTGTGACTCACGAGCTGAATCATAACAACCACTCACCGAACACGACTAAAGTATTTCAAAATAAGCATGCGATTTATCAAAATGTCGCGCATATTCGTTTACTTTTAAATTTATGGCCCACTTGAAGAAAACTGCAACTGGCTCGGACCGCTCGGGAGTTCCATTTGTAAAATAATATTTATGCATTGAGCACATTCGTCTGTCTTGTGTCTGGGTACAGTAAAGATATCTAAGCTATTATGTAGTATGTAAATATTTATGCTTATCACCTGACCGGTTATAATAACACAAGGAACTAATTGCCTAATTTAGAATCAGATAGTCGCGTATGGAGTAGCCACAATTATTATTAGTACGATTCACTCAGGTCACTGGTTACCTACCAGGAACACTACTATTCTATGTGATTTATTGATCTATCTTGAAATGAAGAGAAATAACTCAACAATACAAGTGATAAAGGTCGACGTAACGACCCTTCAATTAAAGTGACACGCTGTGACATTGTAACCCTTGGCCCGCTGCGAGATACGGCTCTCATTACACGCGGCCAATGCACCCTCCAGATAGGGGCTGATTGTGTCCATAAACTCCAAATGTCAAGTTAACATTTTGAAATGTCCCAGCGCCGTTGAAAGGGCAGCTTCCCCGCTCCGTTTTTCACGAGCTAATACTATCCTTACTGACCCGTCTTTGAGTTCAGTTGACATTATTCTCTTGAGGAAATCGGTTCTCATTCGAATGTATGCTTTAAGCTTTTGTGATATGGATTACTTTCGGCTGAAACTTTGATTGTAACATCGGGCAGTCCGGAACGACAAGGCGCAGAATTTTAACGAGCGCGTGCCGAAATACCTTGGCTTCCGAAGTCCCCGTGTCACTAAATATGATGAACAATTATGACTTGATTGTTATCGTTTTGAATCATCTCATATTTCATCTAACTTCATCTCAATATATATATCAAACTGACACAATAATGTATAAAGATTACACGTCCAATAAGTCAGGTATTGAAACCTTTCAAAACCTGATCATTACCAGAAAATTTAAAGCAATTCCAACTTTCTTTTTCGAAAATAAACTAGAATGTTACTTCAACTTTATCCGGCAATTACAATTGGTGACAACGCTTCTACTAGCAAATCTATAAACAGCCGTCAAGTGCTTACAACACGGCCCACCGGCCCACTGTACCACACTACAAGTGATACAGACAGACACCATGATTTACACACACATATGTATTAGCGGACGTTCGTATTCGAAGGTGCATTTTAATCAACTACTGCACTAGAGGGGTAAGCCGGGAATGCTAGACGCTGACTTGGGACTCCACATGACACAGGAAATAATATATACAGTTATGAAAAGAAAAACTACTAATATATTCCCCCATCGATAAATTGTTAGAATTAAATTAGGAGAAAGGAATATAATTAAGGAGTCCCGCGATCCAGGACGAGAAGAACAATGTGTCTGATGGGATCCTCTTCATGACAGGCCCCGCGAACTCCGCGTGGAGTGCTCTGCCCAAAACGAAATCTAACTGATTCCCCTCACCTCCGCGATGGCCGTGGCAGGTCCGGTAATATATGCGACGGGCCAAATTGGTTCTGTCTACTCGCCTTCGGTTTGGGGTGCGAGACGTGAGCTGTAAATTTCGCCTCCCGGGGGTTGCCTCCCCCCTAACCGAGTTACCACACCGCATGAGACCACCGGCGGCCAGGGGGCGGCGAGGGGTCGGCGAGCGGGCGTTCTGTTGGAAGTTGCTGTGTTGCCGTATTGTATATTACCCGGTGTTAGGGAGCAGTCGGAGATACGCGGTTAAGTGAATTCCGTAACAAAAGGTTTTTTCTTAAATGTGATTGTAATTCAACATTTTATACCTAGAAACACCTACGAAGTTTCAAATTTCGTTGATAAAATCAATTTCAATATTGTCTAATTGTAGACGACTAGAATAGGTACAGTAAATACTTTGTATTTTAAGGTTTTGGGATCAAATTTCTATTTTTGTTTCATTCGGAAATTTTTCAATAATGAAAATATTCTACGATTTCTACCACACGTATGTTATCAGAGTAAGAAAAAAAAAGCAAGAACCGTCACTATGATCACTGCGGTTGAAATAAAAATATTCCGTTCCTCAGTGTGTATCCGCGTTAAGGCTACTTACTTGCAAGGTTTTGATTGGCACTGCAACGCGCTGGCAGACGCCGCTGCGAGCTTCAGGAAGCTTAGCGTCTAAGTGTCTGCTATCGTTTGTACTTTCATCTCGGTTTTATCAACGTCAGTCCTATCACGAGCATGTACGTGGAAAAAAATGAATAGGAAAATATAGACGAGGCCATACAGACAATGGCACTACGCCTATTTTATCCTAAGGAAAAGAAAAGCTTGTTTATTGAGACTATGGGTTCGTTGTAAGTTCTTTCTGTGGATCTTACGTAACAGCTCAGAGTTCAACGAACTACAGAGCTCAAAATTATGAAGTTTGAAGAGCCGAAAACCGTTGGTGTAAAATGGTCAGCACTTATCGACTTAAGGAACATTGGTCGTTTCCCTATCGGGTGGCTTAAATACCTAACGAAGGCTAGCAGTGACGGGTCACGGAGCTCTTTCGGCACTGTATTGCTTAAAGGCTCATAGATAAACGATCATTTATCATTAGGATAGGCTACGACTAAGACTGTTGTACATATATACGTTTTTTAAATCCACTTCTGGTTTTCTTTTAAAGCTGCCTCCTTCGAGGTACCTCCCATATTATAAAAGTAAATAAAGCCGGTGCTCTGTTTCGTAAATAAAGCTGCCAATGACGGAACAAAACGAAGGTGGGGAGGGAGAAAGGTTAACGACTCACTTCCGAGGAAACATCTGAAGTGTGACTAAATGGCGATTGTTGGGGAGTGCGGACGTGTTCACTTCACTGAGCAGAGATAATAACGGGACCGCGCGGGTACGGAAACAATAACAGTTTCAATTTGTAACTTACCTGCATTACAGTACAATTGTAACGATACATTTTTCTGGGAAAAAACATATATCTTTACTAGTAGACCAGACCACGCGTTGCCGTGGTTCAATTATGATAACTCAATCTTTTATATGTAACAATCCCGTGAC
>DWUN01003020.1:0-12725 GCA_018249975.1 Passova gellias
GTAAAGATGGACCACGAAGGCACGTTCGCCGAACGACTGTTAGTAACCGTATGTATCTGCTCTTAGAATGCACCTGCTTATATCGGAGTTATGTGAAGAACCGAAAGATAATTGTGTCCACGTGGTGCCGTTACTAAATCAAGTGACTAACTTTATTTTCCAAACACTAAGTTCTTTCACGACAAATTAATTAAATCCGTATGTATATATAGGTATATATTGGATGAAAGGTGACGCACGGAGTTCGAAAGAGCCAGGTCACTTGTTTGGGATTCTATTAATTTTACTTTTAATTTTAATATGTCAGTTATTTTGTATATGGCAAGCGCGACGCGCTTGGCGTCCTCTGTCACTTACCTTAAAAAGAAGCCTTTGGAAGAAGCCATTAAAATGGATACGACAAATTTGCTCTTTAATTAAAACAATACCATCTTTTCCATTCGGGTGCGTACGTCACTATTCTTCAAAACTAAAATGGCTGAGGGAACACCTACACATTATACGCCCCCTATATTTTCAATAGCTAGTAAACGTTTGGCGTACTTAATTTACAAATATATGTACCTTACATCGAAATAGATTACTTCAATAAGAGTAATCTTGTAATTATTTTTATATGTAGTAACATGAATGAGGAGATAAAATGAATGAAGGCCAATTGAATTAATTTACATATTTTGTCAGCTCCAGATCGAAATGAAAGAAGGAAGAAGCTTACTATGTAGTAACAACGAGTCACAGAACCATATTTTCCACATTGATTCTTAAAAAATCTTAGAAATATAAGTAGGATATCGACTGAAGTCTTCAAAGTTCTGAATGCTAAGCTTTTTATAGGAGCCATATTGAAAATTAGCGATCGTATGGAGGTGCGCGGCACAGGCGCCGTGGCGAACCGCTCTAGCTACTTGTTGAACGCGTTTTCATTCACGACGCAGGGTAGCCGCGCAAGCTACGCAGATAGCCTCGCCGTTATTATGATTACACCATCTTCTATTAGCCTAATCTAAATCCCTATGAGTAAAATTTACGAGTTGGTGCTAAATCTAGAACTAGTAAAAACCCATTTGTTGGGTATTCATTAACGGGGTTGATATTAAAAACACTTCAATAATATCAAATTGGAAGACGTACCTAGAATTTGTTTCTATTTTTAGAATCACACACCGGGTACTAGGTTACATTTTATTTAACATGTTGAAACATAGTAAAAAGACATAACTAAAAGCATACGTACGTAGGTTGGTTTATTTAAGCCTGCCATAATTGGATTTATTTTGCACCGTTTATAGCACCACCCACAGACCCGCAACCATTCCAAGCGAACACCATTGTTTTAACAAAAACCCCGCAATTATACGAGCTTTAGAAAAATAACTTACGTGTATGCACTTGTTGTCTGATGGAGCGCAATTAAATGAGTTGCTAATCTTTATTACGACATTACTGTCTGAGAAGCTACGAAATTGTAACGATCAATAGGTACGGACAGGGAGGGATGGTGCGCGAGATTGCGCCCACGCCCGCCCCCGGACTTCACCCGCCGCGCAACCCCCTGAAAGCTCGAAACTGAACACCGCCTGCCGCCTACGGATGCCCCCCCCCTCGATAATCCATTTTCTATGACGTATTGAATGATACTATAGAAATTATCGTATTGTAGTTATTAAATAAATTGTGAACTCAATACTTGTCACTGCGCTGTTATTAAAATTTCACACAATCAATAATATTTTCACCTCTCTATTAAATATAATTCTATAAAATATAATAAATATTATGAAAATCTACAATTAAATAATTTGTCATAAATACCTGATCTTAAGTGGTTCCTCAAGTTCAGCTACGCCAAAATGCGCACTTCACGAAAGCAATATAAATCTAATTTCAGTATTAAAATCCACGGCAAATTAATGTTGAGTTGAAGAGTTTAATTGTCACTAATCAATTTTGAATAGTCAATAATGTTATCAACAGTTACTTTCCGAGGACACCTGAGACGCTCTCGTCAGTGAGCCGGCCCGGGAAGTACTAGGTGATCTGGAAGCTGGGCACACCCTCCCGCGCCTCAGACGCCCCGCGCAGTCTGCGCCTACTCAATGAATGGATCCACCCGCCCCTCGCGAGACTCCTAACTCGTCGACTCGTCTACGATTGTATTATATTGGCTGCTGAGAATAACATTTCATGGAAATAGACGATGGTTATAAATATAGTTAAGATCTTTAATCCTACGATCTTTAATGCTACATATTGCTAAGTCATGTTTATTAAACTTAGGGAAGCATTAATAAGTTATTTTTTACATCAATAAATATAAGTATGTATTATTAACTATAAGCAGTATTAACCAATACTACACTGTATAGTTTAAATACCGGTCTTTTTATTACGAAAGAAGTGCTTAAAATTATCCTTTGCTATCCAAACACGTAAGCCCAAGAATATACGAAGTGGACTAAAATTAAATAATTATATGGGTAGGATCTATCTAAGATTCATACATAACAACGAACCTATTCAGAAAATTTACACCTATGTAGTATTATCTTTATATTAGCCCTACGAGGCATATAACATATTTATCGCTGTGTTAAGTAAACTACTGAGTTTATGTTGTACTGACAACATCAGATTTCGAAACTTTAAGATGCCATTTTCATTATAAGCTTTTTTTCTCTCCAAAATTTCCCTAAGTTACGTCACCTTCCGCGAGATAGCGCTGTTTCATTACAAGTCTACATAATTTTCCCTTACGATGACGTGTATGTTTGCAGTAAGATGGCGCGTGGAACGCAATTTTAACTAATTACTAAGTAGTTACTAGTATAATATGTGAACCTATTGTATTTGCTTTACATTTCTCATATTAACTATTTTCTATAGACAATTTCATTCCTCTTTTTCTTAGGTCCTTTGAGATCCAATTTCAAAAAGCAACATGTGTGTCTATGGCCTAGCAGTACCATCTTTCCACTATACGTATTTTAACGCCAAGAATTATAGTAGCGTAATGTTATTTTCACTACAAACTCTTTAATAAAACAATATGGATTTATTTCATATTTTATTTTATATAATGTTTATTAACTTATACCCAGCTTGACTTTTCTAATAGTAACATCAATTATACTAAGATTGGCTTAATTACAAGATAGGTAAAATAAGATACTAATTAGCATAAGATTTTTATTTACAAACATTGAAGTACTATTTTGATACGTACTAATAATCTCTTTTTTAAATTTTTATATCACTATTAAATAAAAATTTAACGAGGCCGAAAACAAATTGCTACGCAATATTGAATAAAGTAATGGATTATTGCTAAAGTTAATTATGTTTTAATAATAACTATTATACATAAATACTACACAATTATTATGTCAATTTATTATATATTTACTACAGTAGCAAGGGACATTGAGCTATAATATAATGCGACTAAAGTTTAACATTAAAGTTATATTAGTACAACTTAGGACTTTGGCAGTTTTCTTGTAACTATATTAAATGTAAATACATACTTATTTTATGTATCAACTGTCAGATTTGTAAGTCGGCTTATAACAAAATTACAACCAATCATACATACATATAATAATAGTAATGCATTCTCGAAACAAAATCAAAGAAATACAAAACGACACCATATTTTGTTCGGTCTTACTAACTAGCTTCGGCGTTACAGTGACACATATTTATAATGCGTAATACTAACGTAGCTCTATCAGTTAATTACTTCTTAATAGTAAATTTAAACAACAGTTCGCAAAATACCATCATGATGCCTAATCAAACGTAGGTTACATTTAATCAAATATGTAAAAGACCCAATAGATGGCGTTGAAAATTAAAAAACAGACGGGGAAGACTACTCGAGAATATGTGTCTATAACATTCACGTCGCGAATTTTCGGCATCGACGCTTTTATAACGGTAGCACCGCGACGTAGGGCGTGGATCATCTTGGGCTTGCCGGTAGAACCATCTAGAAAACGACAAAAAAACTTCACTTTTCAATACATCCAACATTACGACTACTACGAGTACTACTGGGTGATGGGAGAGTCAAGTCTCCGAAACTTGAGAGTATGTATGAAGGGAGTGATGAATGTAAAAGAAGCACGTCAGATTCGAAAGGATAGATATATTTGACTCTCGGTGCTTGCTGCCTACCAAGTTAGGGAACTGGCGTGATGGTATAATAATAGTAACTCTTAATGCCACTTCGAGAATCGATTAATTTTAAATTAAATATTTGTTTATTTTTCAAAAATTTCCCAGAGCTTACTATTATTACTAAAGTAGTTTTGCTAATTGGAATCATAGTCATAGGCTTTTAATAAGACGTGAAAACAATACAATACAAACGTTTTGAATTTTTAGATTGTGGCCGAGTCCTGTAACGTAGATGCGAGTGATCACGTTGAATCCTGAGGGACGGAGGAGCTCCGCTTGTCGGTGGTATTGGCTTAGAGCGTAATCCCAGGAGTGGAGACACCCTGCCACTGGTACTAGTGCACTCCCTAAGAGCTATAATCTCTTCTGGCGACCGCGAACCTGCGAAATAAAAATATAAATGTCCATTTGTCTTTCATGATAATTTCTCATTGTATGATTTATTATATGTAGGCACTGGATTGTGCCGCCTACACCGTGTGAAAAAATTATTATTAAGTAATTATTAGGCATGGGTGCTCATAGTCTTAAGCAAAATACCTGAGTCCTCGCGCCGATATGCCTGCCATAGCTTACTTTTTTATTTTATTTTATAATATCATCATCGTCATCAAACTTATTAGAAACTGTTCAAAAGAAACAATTCGGCCATACATTATTTTCGTGCAGTTATAATTATTTACACAGCACGCCGTGCAAACTCTCAACGGGCTTGAGTTTTCCGACATAGTTAACAAATATCAGTGTAACTTTACCAAAAATTTTAATCTATACAACATTTACTTACAACGTACGATACGATAAAATTTTAGTACAAGACTATTCATCGATGAAACTACGACTCTCTGCAATCGGAACTTCACTAATAGTCGCTATTTGTATACCCATTATAAGATATCTGTTATGGAACATGCAAAAAGAATACGAGTATTCCATAGAATAATTAGAGTACAAATTACGCTTACCATCGGTGCTTTTGAAGTCTTTTTCAACACTGGTGCTAGTTGACATTTGGTCACGGTTTTTCAGCTTCGCGCGTTTCCTCGCCCTGGCACCCCAGTACGTGTAGTTGACGGCTGCGTACTCCAGAAGTGCGGCGAATACAAACACGAAGCACATTACGAGGTATATGTCGATTGCCTTTACGTACGAGATACGAGGGAGGCTGCTGCGGACCCCCGTGCTGATAGTAGTCATGGTGAGCACCGTCGTTATGCCTAAACAAAGAAAAATAGCTCTAAACATCCTTATGTAGTAGGTAAGTAAAGAACATAAATAAATTTCTCTTTTAAGCAACTTAATAAGAATATTTCTATTGATGAAAAAAATACGAAATAGACAGAAAATATTTTACAATTAAATAGAAGACAAAGAAAATAAATTTCAAAGGAAATACCTATAGCAATTTCTTTTGCGCCTTTCATGTTTTGCTTTGATGGTGTGTACATAAATTAATAAAAGTTAAATACGAATAAATCTCACCTAGAGCAACTCTGGCCGAAGTAGCTTCGTGATTGATCCAGAAAGAAACCCAAGACAGCATCACAATCAATATACTCGGTAAATAAGTTTGGAACACGAAATAACCAATGTTCCGGCGTAGCTTAAAACTTAGCGATAATCGTTGATAGATTCCTGTCGCCAACTTTTCCTGGAATGTTCAAGTCTTTAATGGATATATGCTCTTCGGTTGCTTCTCTGTTAGTGAATTTATAGTATAAGTTTAGGAATTTACTGAGGTAGATGGTGTAATTCTGTTCGGGTAAACTTTTAGACTTTCGTGGTGCGCACATTCTACTGACTACCAAATGCACAGTGATGTAAGTATATGAACGTCGACAGTTACTTTTGTACTGATTAAATGAAATTACAGCTAAACATAAAGCAATTATTTTACAAGCAGTAAGCTAACACCGGCCAGCCGCTGCCTAAATACAACAGCTTCTTGCCATCGTAAATAAGTTGCGATATAATATTACCTTTCTGTCATTGGTTTCATGGCCAAGAATAGTGAATTGAGGCAGCTCCGCCTCCTCAACTCCTCGTACCGGTGTCTCCTTCCAGTACATCACCACATCAGACACCGTGTATCCATCTGTAAGGAGCAGAGAATATTAGAACGTTGTAATCGTTGCAAAGGTCATTTCAAATGCATTAAGCGCAATAAAACGTCATAATATATGGTTTTCCAGAAAATTGATTTCGTAGCCCTGATTCATTATGAATGGTATTTGTTAGTTTAAAACTATTTAAAAACAGTATTCTAATACTAAACACACACGATATTTAAAGCTAATGTAAATAATTTGAAGCGACTACAACACAAGTTGTAGAACAGTAGGTAGGTCGGTAGGTACAAAATATATTTTCAAATCGACGTCAACCGCAAATATACATATGTATATCTATCTACGAGCAGGCTTTGCTTGCTAGTTGAGACTACAGTGTTAACGGGTAGCAACACAAGGCCAGCCTGGCGGTTGTAACGAGTGTATGGAGTCACACAGCTTTCAATCTCGACGGTGCAATTCTGGCTGTCCAGCGGATAGTAGTGCAGGTCCATCATGCAGGCGAGGGTGGCGGTGAAGCGCATCCCGTACGTGATGCAGCCGTCGCCGCCCAGACGCACCAGCTTATTGCGTTCAGTCACATCGTGGAGGAAACTGCAATTGCATTATCATTCACAGACAACAGAATCAACGGATTTAAAGTGGCAAAAGTAAGTCGGTACGATGCCTATGCTAACAATTAAAATGATGCAGACATAAGAACGATGTCAAAATAAATTTAATTGAGATGGCGTGTAATAATTTAATATTATTAATTGATTTAGACGAGTTGTGAAATTCTCTGTGCAATCATAAAATCAAAGTATTGCATATTACATAGTTTCAGAATTATTAGCGCAAAATATAACGTCGAATTGATTGCATAAAGAAAATAACATAAAGAAACGTATTTCAATGCATGGCAACGTTTATGGTAATACACACCTATTTTTGTCATTAGCGAAAAACGTGTCGGGTACCCAAATCCTATCTGCGAAATCACCGGACAAAGTGAGAACCTCATCCGTCAATCCAAACGCTAATCTTTCATCTTTCCAATACTGGTTCAAATAAAGGGTTATTGTATAGTCCTGAAAATAACAATGTGATAACAAATCCATTAGGCACATAAAACCTACGATTAAAGGGACACCTTACATTCGTACAACGTGATTTTAATTAATAGTTTTACAGTATCTGAAAATTTTTACATTATCAAATAATAAATAAAAATAAGAATTTGTGCATTTGCCATGTACCTAATTCCCATTGTAAAATTATATATAATTTCAACAGACCATTTGTCTTGTTAAATATTAAAACTCAGTTGAAATTTTGTAAGAAAAACTTAGTTTTGAAAGTACTGACAAGTAAATCTCAACGAAATTACATAAGCGAACATAATCTCCAATTCGGAATAGCTTTTTCACAGAGACATCACTTATGTCATACGAGATCTGTATTATTTATGCTTTCTTCTCTATTTCGCTTAATGTTATTCAATATTACCAACTTTAATACAATAAGTGATTTACAACGCTTGTCTTTTTGTTCACAGAGGAAATTGAAGAGAAACTTTCAAAGGGTGTTTAGAAAAGACAATGAGATGTTTGTTTTAACGTGTGATGGTAGGCGTCTTGAGACGGTGGCGAGTGGCGGTGGCGGCGAATCTGAGGAAGGCATCGATTGGCTGACGCAGCACGCCGCCCCTCGGCCACCAAGAACGTTGACGATGTATGTCAAGTGGACACGGCCTTGCTCTCTTTCTACTGCTATTAAAAGCTTAATGAATTACGATGAGCTCGAGAGCGAAATCCTTGTTTTGACCCAAAAACATTCTTGAGGGTTGTCGAAATTTCGACAAAGAAGCCGTCTCAATTCCAAAACTTGACAAAATGTTACAAGAACGCCTTTACAGTGACTACAGCCCGGCAATGTCAACCTTCAGTTCGGATTTTAATGAAATGCTAAACCGAAAGCAATCTCATCCGAATTTCGCTTCATGGCGAATATAATGATTTTAATTTCAATGCAATACAAATGCAAAATTTATTTTCCACGTGAGGTACAGTTTCCCGAGCTTGAAAAGTAAATAAAGCACTTCACAAAAATACTTTGTTCTTAGTTTCGGCAGTTGCCGCTATCATGTAGCCGGAAATGATCCAATTCAAGGTCTGCGTAACAAAGGAAATGCATCAAAATTTTCGATTAGTCAAGTAGGTGATTGTAATATTAAAGTGTTAGAAATTATTTTCTTCAATATGAAAGTGTACAGTTAAAACGAATCTTACCATGTTTACTTCTGAAATAGCGTCGAAACTAGCAATAGTTAGATCCATGCCGACGTGGAGGGGGTCACCTAAAGAGAAATAACATGTTATGTAAGGAATAACATTCAATATATGAGGTCAGACGACGAATCGCTGACAAATCGCAGTCGGTTTGCAAAGCATATCCAATATGTATTGAGTTTACGGCTGAAGTCTGCAATCGCATTACATTTCACAAGACACTGATGTTTCCGAAATCGTGATCGAAACGTGAATTCGGAAGCAGCGGTTGCAGCGATTGTATTTGCAGCGAATGCAGATGCCGCATGAAGTCAAATATCTCGCAAACGGGTCACATCTTGCAATATGCAATCTCAGTTTCTAAAACTACATAATATTTGTATGCTACGGTAAAGATATTACCTGTGGATGCGCTTCACGAATATTAATATTGGATCTAAAACGTAGTATGTTTCAGTAGTTACGCTAAGAGGAATCTTTTACTAATATTAAATAAGGTTTTATTGAAAATAATTCATTTAATATGAAACTTATAGCACAAACATGATAGGTAGTACTATGTCTCATCAGTCTTTGTAAAGTTTTGTAACAAACGGGTCGCTTCTCATGATATTAAGGTTTAAAGTAGACCATTATGGAAAGATTTAGGTGGGTAGATTTCGTCATGACCTTTTCCTGCATTACAGCAAAGGAGAATCTTAAAAACGCACTCAATTTTTCAAAGTTACAGTTGCGTTTCAATTCTAAACTGTTAGGCTATTGTTAACATATATAATAAATATTACAGTAACCTTGTTTCTTTTGTAGAAATAATAATTATAAGGGTGTTTTAACAATGAAAAAACATCAATTTCTTTACGAAAAAAATTCTGACATTGACCGTTCTGAGAGCTGTCTTGAATTGCCACTTGGGCCTGTAGAGACTCTCCTATCTACCAAACCGGAACACAGCATTGCGTATTATGTTTTTTAAAAAGAGAATCGCAAATCTGTGTATTTTTTGAGCGAATGTTTTATACATTTTGGTTGTAACATTTTCATAGAAACTTGAAAGTGATGGCGTTGAAAACGTATACATTTGCTGCCTTATAGATTGTAAAAGTGGTTACCAGAAATTGGAGAGTGCCTATTGTTTATTTTTTGGTATGTTTTGAAAGATCGCCAACACTTTTCTATTTACATACGAAGTTTTTTTTAATTTATATGAAAATAATAAGTGAGTTAAAAAAGGAGGTTATATATAAATTATTTTTTAACTAAATTACCTCCGAAATTGGGCCTGAGTCGTATATCGTAACCGTCGAGGATCCGTGATACAGTGTGTGTTACGTTCTCCAACCTGTCTATCACTATGGTTCTGTCCACTCTGCGAACAATGTTTAACATTAATTTAGAGATCTAATTGAATTAACTACATTTATTGGGAAATACACAACGTGTTCCTGATTCAATTATTTTCTTAATATCTACACGATTTTCCACCTACACACGTTTCTGTGACTTACAATATACGTACATGTAATTTATAGATGAATCTTTAAAATAATCTGTGTTTTGTCAGAAAAACAGATAATTATCTCAATTAAAATGATCGTGCCTTAACATAAATATATATGTATGTACAATGTACATATATAAATAATAAATAAAATATATAAGTTGTGCTATAAATATATATTGTTTTTGAGATGTGTGAAGTCTGCCAATTCACATACGGTAACTGTGGTAGATAATGGCCTAAAATCTTTTCACTGTGAGAGAAGAGTCGTGTCCAGCAGTGGACCACTAATAAAGTCGGAAAAAAAACGTAAGCATCACGATACATTTGAGTCATCCGTCACTGTGCCGGTTCGTACATCGGGACGCATCTGAGTGATAAATGAAGATAACTGTTTGCTCTAGTTCTAAGTAATTACGCAATGAATTAGGTATAGGTTTTCGTATGGCGAGAGTCCGGCATCAAATTAATTGCTATTCAGATTCATAAAAATTCTTATTTATTCGCCTAATAAAAACGCCTATTACCTTCATTTTAACCATAAGTATCTACAAACACAAATCCACGTCAAATTACATCTGCTATCCAAATGAGATTCCTCACAGGGGCTCGGCCAGAATTGCCATTTAGCGCGAGGATTCTACAAATCCAATACGAAATTGCTTTACGACGTAACTGGGAAACCTATGAGCAATTATTAAGCAGAACGTACTATTTACTAATAATTTATATAATATGAAAAGTGAAGTTTTCTGGCTACGGGATTAGAACTGTACGGAGATTTCAATAGGATATTTAAAACCCTAAACAGAATACAAACTTTATCATGTATTAACTGTTTATCTTATCTTAATGATATTAACGCTTTATCTATACTATAAAAGGTATATTAAAATTTAGTTAGTTTATTATTTAAATGTGACTTTGCTTAGTTAGCAAGACCACAACATAAAGCAGCGAGCAATGCCGTCGGCCGACGGCATTGGAAACCCGACGGGAAGTTCATATTTACCATTTAATGCTACATTGTTTAAATTATGTATGTATATTATATCAGTAAAGATGAAAATAGATAGCTAAACCTTTTTTTTAATGAGTTTGTTAGTAAAAGTCGCTCAAAGAGAATTTAAGCTTAATCGCCTTAATTTGGTATTGATAATTATACGATATAATTTTTAATAAGTTCTAATATATTTAAAGAGTTTAAAATACGTGTGTTATTGAATTATTCGTTTCAAGTAGTTACATATGACTTACTGAGCTTGAGTTAGAGTAAAGAGGAGTTGCAGGATAAGCGCGCCGCGATGCGCGTGCAAGCGAGGTGGACGCGCGGGAATCGTGCGACGCGCGCTCATCGCGCCGCCGGAGCGCGCGGCTGCCCGCGCATCGCGCGCCCACCGCCACCGCCCTAGTCTCACCACGGATCTATTGTATCTACACTACTAACATTCTACCTACTTAACACCTCAAAGTTAAAAATCAGACGCGAAACTGTGCGAACAAGTTTTCAACGGAGTTTACAAAGTAAGCAGCGGCGCTAGTTATCGCGATCTTCATCTGTTAGGTGTCGCAAGTGGCATGAGCGACCGCGGCGGGAGAGACGCGCGGAGTGCCGTCGCGCGTGCGCTACGTCATCACAATGGGTACTATATCCGACTTTTTCAACTTACAAGCCCTTTTATTGCTGTTCTATTTAGTTTAAACGTCTTAAAAATAATAAATAAACAGTATATCGGAAGATAATAACATATAAGTAGGTACGACATTATAGTAATGCCAACGTCTCCTAAATTTTACTGTCAATTTAAATTGTGTGTACAATTTCAATATCTATATAAGTCAATATTTCAGACAGGTATAATATTGTAACTATTATATTAGACTAACCAAGTTAAATAAAAAAATATCGCATGTGGTGTTAGAGGCACGTTATGCGGAAGTTATTCCACGAAGCGAGCACGCCGCGTCCGCCACGCAGATTAGACGAGTTGGCATGCCACCGCATCACACGATAACATAAGCTCCTGGATTTCTAACATCCAAATTTTACCTCCTACATATTCAACTAGTATAAAAATAATTTTATTATCATAAGAAAGTAATAAAATACTCATTTATAATTTCATTATTTTTATAATCATACTTTAAAACAAATTTAAGTAATGTAGTGAAACATTTATTTCTAATTAGAAATCAACTGTCTAAATAGAACTGTTTCTGAAATCATACAATTGAGACGTCAACTATTATTCATCGTAAAATTACATTTATAAATTTCTCAAATGAAGTTACTCTGCAACGAATAATATATTCTATCTCCACCCGAAGACAGCTTAATTAAATCTAGTCAGACATATTACTAAGGGAGAGTATTCGTTACTTAAATATTAGTTTACAGCAGATAAGTAGATACTTGAAATTTGTATGCCTACGTTATTTGATGTGGCATCCTCGACACCACAGTTCAAATGAAAGCGTTAAAGCTTGTCATTCTATAAGCCACACCCAATCATGATTTGTCACCAGAGAGCTGATAAATATATTTACATACAATACTACGTATATACTTCATACATATTAAGTATATATAATCACTACAAAGTCGCTTTCGCTGTCCCTATATCCCTATGTATGCTTAGATCTTTAAAACTACGCGACGGATTTTGGTGCGGTTTTTGTAAATAGATAGAGTGATTCAAGAGAAAG
>DWUN01003021.1:0-12724 GCA_018249975.1 Passova gellias
TCCGATTTGAAAAAATCTTTCAGTGTTAGATAGCTCATTTATCGAGGAAGGCTCTAGGCTAACATCACGTTAAGATGAATAGGAGGAGCAGCAATAAAAAGTAATTTATATGGCAGAACCACGTTTGCCAAGTCAGCTAGTTCAGTCATATTACGCCCCTGTGTTACATTCTCTGACAACGGATCAGTGCAAGTACACGAGATTCATACGCCAGTACATCACGTAAAACCGGTAGTACTGAAATATTTTATTCGTAGTAAATTTTTTTATATTATTGTACTAACGCATTTAATAATTTTATTATACTTAAAGAGGAAAAATAACAAAACACGGTTTTTATTAGTGACATGGCTTATTCTTTATTATCTTCTTTATTGTTCAACAAGGTACTGGGTAAATCACAACCCCTATATGTATCTTCTTTAACTGCATATGATATCACATTGTTCCACAAAGGATCTTTCGATAACAAATGTGGGTTGCAAAATATTATTGCGGCCACCTGAGCTCTGGTTATAATAACATTTAATCTCTTTGGATTCCTTACAAATCCTAATGAATGCCTTATATCTTCCTGTAAATGTGCATCAATAGATCGGACTGTCGTTATAATTATTATTGGTCTCTCTTGTCCCTGGAATTCTTCCACTGTACCTATTTTTGGTTGGTGTAATCCCATGGAATCAAATAAAATTCTCAAATATTTAATCTGAAACAACAATTAGTTAACATATAATGACAAAATCTAGAAAATTCATTGTTTAGAAAAAACAAAGGGTAGATCACCTAAATGGCTCTAAACTGATTATGACTGAAGTTCAGTACCGTAATATTTTACTTTTGGCTGCATTGTTTGACGTTCGCGAAGTTACATGATGACACAGGACTTTTAATAGGGGAATTTGTTACTTTAATATAGAGTATAGTTAATGACTGGGATTATGTTCTTTAGTCTTCATTATGTTTACATTGCAATTCATACCTGTACTTATCTATGTAACATTTAAATGTACCCTATAAAATATAATTATGTCATTGGCTTTTAAATGTAAGTACTAGACATATATGTTTGCTTACTAATAAACATCAATGAAATGCACAATAAGCCTACCTGTGCAATGTACGGGGTTATTATGCCTATTTCATCCGCATTTATGTTCTTTTTATACAACTTGCAAGTTAATAAAGCAACCATAGACGCCTCATGAGGGTTTAACCATGAAGGACTATCTTCGGCTCGAGTATTGACACCTTTTATTCCATAAACGAAAATCCCACCAGTTTTCTTATCGTAAATATCGAATACTTCACAAGTGGCCTTGACAAACTTTTCTGTCCATGGCATATTATAGTCAACTTTTGCAACAAGAGAATCATCATAAAACATCTCGCTAGGTAATTTCAAAACTTCCTTTACTGATCTATAATTATCAGTTAATTTTGTTAATATTCTATTATCAAATCCATTTTGAAAAGACTCATAATCCCTTAGATACGGGAAGGTTTCGAGCAGTCTACACAAGAACGAATTTGCCATGCCAAATTCTATACAATATTTCGACATTATAACGGGCCCCAATTGTTTAGGATCACCTGCCAGAATAATTTGTCCATTTTCCTTATCAATAAATGACATTGGTATCATTATTTCGGGTTCGGTAGCCTGACCTGCCTCATCGACGATGACGTGAGTAAAGTGGCCTCGCGGTAGTCCCAGTTGAAATAATCCACCGAGGCAATAACAAGTTCCGATCGTAACTCGATGTCTTCCAATTGTGGTCTTTGAACAGTTTAATTTCATGCCATTTTTGTTCATATATCTTGATTTACAGGTATCTTCCCTTGCAATGTCAAGAGTTGCACAAAATGGTTTTATTTTATCAGATATGTTTTCGGAATCGATCAAATAATTAGCTATAAGGCGCACTATCGAACCGCTAAAAGTATTGTTATACATAATGAGACGTTCTGTAACTAAATTAGCTGCACTATTTGATGGAGTGGCAACCAGAATTCGGCTATCGGGAATCATAGTCAAAATTTGTAAAATGGTTTCTATGACGGTAACCGTTTTTCCTGTTCCAGGCGGCCCGAATATAACGTATGGAAGTGGTCGACATTCTCCGGCTAGTATATTAGTAATCGCACATTTTTGGCCATTGTTTAAATTTTCATTAAACCATTTTATGGTTTTTATTCTGTCTGGTGAAACCTGGGGTTGACGAAGTAATACACGTCGCGGAAACAATACGTCAGGACCTAAATTGGAGATAACAGTATTAATTGCTTGATGTGACCGTCTGTAAACCGTCCGTGAGAAATGAAATTCTACTGTCACATCTCCCCCATCGTAAATTTCGTGAAACTGTTGATTAAATTTTAGTAATACTAAATCTCCTTTTATAGCATGAATATATCCTTCATATTGAGGTGAATTTGAATCCCATATATTTCTCACTACTACTCTATCGCCTTGAACTAAAGACGGTCTCTTTTCACACAGTCCTTTTATTTCAACTCCCAGGTATTCTTGAACACGTATTAAAAATGTCTTTGCTACATCGTGCACTCTTATATCAATATTTTCTTGAATTTCCTCCATAAATAAAAGTGTATGCCATAGGTCTAGGTAATTAGTTATATTCAGATCTTGAAATAAGCAAGGCAAATTACTTTCAATTCTTTCAATTATCTTATCGAATTCATTGCTAAAAATGGTTTGCTTCGAATCGCCTAAAATAGTGGACCAAATTTTTTCTGGAATGGGGTAGGCCCCAAGTCGCTCAGATATAAATGCTGGAGGTTTTACTGGTCTTACACCAGGTATGAATACGCCATCTCTGTTATTTCTAATTTTTTTCATATTTGCCATCCTGGTAGTACTTGAGATACTAGGCATATGATTGCCAGCATTGATTTTGGGAATACTATCATTCCCAACATCAATTTCAATGAATCTTTTCAGTTGAAACCCTCTAAACAAAATAACTAAGCACTCTGTGGCATTTCCTAAAAATTTTGGTTGGCAAGTAATTGTTAAAGCAATTGTTTTATCCGGATACAACTTTGTTGGATTAGCAAAAAACGGTTTAATAATGATTTGTGAGTCTTTCCTTTTGCTTAACATTATCCATTTATTTAATGTGTATATTTCACTACTATTATTCGTAATAATTAATTGTTTGGTAACGCTTTGGTCCATGTTTATGTTTTCAAATGTTAGAGGAAAAGTCATGTAAATTTGTTTTTCCTTTTCTAAATTGAGACTTATGTCCTGATCAGTGGAGACATTATCGCTATCTGCTTGCTTAGAAATATTTTCAGTAACCAACACCTTTGTTGCACGCCATGTGCACATTCCTTGATTGCTCTCAATTGCTTCTATTATTATCTACAACAAATCACAACTGTAGTTACTTGTGTTTTAGTTAAGAAGTATTTTATAAGATTTAATTACATATATGTAAGGTAAAAACCTTAGTTCCAACTTTAATTTCAAGCCTATTTTGTAACGTGTCACTAGTGAAATGTATATTTCGATCGCATATTCCAAAATCACCATTCCGTTGCGTCACAGAAGCATGTTTGACTTTTGTTCTGACTGGATTAAAGGAAACTACGTCCAGAACCTGAAATGAAGTCACGGGTATTCAAATTGCAACAAATCTCATTATTTCCAATAGCCACAAGTGATTTTCCCTATTATCATTACCTGCTTTAAGGATATATCAGATAATTTATTATCATCCTGTTTGATTTTGCATCTCATTTCCAACCAATCACCCTTCATAGGAACAAATGAGCCTTCAACACTGTCCAAGTTAAATTTAAGATCACTACCTTTGATATAGACATATCGATTTTCCTTTTCAATGACTTCACCCACAAGGATGTGGTCAATAATTTCAAAGTTATTTTCTTCAGTCTCCTCGTCTGATCCCCAACTCACACCAAGGTTTTGCAAAATACGTACAACTATGATTCTTTCATTTGCATCCTTGTAACCGAGATATAAAATCTTATCATTCTCTTGCAAATTCAGGGAACAAGCAGAAAGATCAAAGTATAACATTCCATCTATAAGAATGTAATGGTCACCATAATAAGTTATTACCCCTGAAAGAATAAACTTTGAGTTACTTTACTTAGTTATCTATATTCATTTATCGCAGGATTTTTACAGAGACAGAATTAATTGTTCTATGAGCACTAACAATGAAAAAAGTACATGTTAAATGAACTTTTAAGATGAATTTTAAATGTAATTCAACATATTACCAGTTCGTTCAATGCATACTGTGTTCTTTGGGATATCTATAGCAGTTTCATAATTTTTTATGCTTTGAATCCTATCTTCATCATATTCTAATTCCAAAAGTTGTTCTGCAAGATATACTTCCTTGTCATAGTCATCTTCATTATATTTTTTAAAGAAACTTCCAACGAAAGATGAAATAAATGAAAACATCTTTACGCTATCACTTTAAGACACAATCATAGAATTAAATAAATCAAAATTGTGAATGTCTACTGCATAAAGCCCTTGTCATATTCAAACTTCCACTCGGTAGACTTTAAGTAGTCAAGTTCTTTCCTTAATGACTGAATTCTTTTTAGATGCATTTCTTTTTGTGCATTTTTCAGAGATTGTTCAATACTATGCCCAAGATCTCCGTGACTCAAAGATTGGTCAAAATTCTGAATCCTTGTTTGTGGTGTATTCTGTAAGAAAAATCATCTGCGTTTATAAAAAAATAAACTCATCTTTAAGTAAGCATTGCAAAAAAATAAAGCCCTTTTTTATTATTCGACTGTTGGATCCAGGCCTACTCTCATAAGCAGAGGGTTTACTACCATATACTACGACGCTGGCCAAGTGCAGATTGGCAAACTTCATATAACTCATAAGATGTGCAGGTTTGCTCAGAATGATTTCCCTAATCTGTTACAGCATGTGTAGTATATATTTTCTTTATAATGCCACAAAAAATAAAGCAATTAAAATGATAAAGTGACATTATCGCATCAACAAAACAATTTTAATACAGAAGGGAGGTACTCACTTGAGGAGTTTCTGGTTCAGACGGGGAATAAGCAGATTGAGATATATTACTGGAACTAGACATTCCGTTTTACACAATATATAACGGTATTAAAGTTACGAGTAAACTTTATAATCAATTGCAACCATAATTTTTATTCTTGTTAACTTAATGATTTCTTCTATATGTTCAACGACAAGAAAATATTTTGACAACTTTCTTTATTAAACTCAGTCTCTAATTGATATGACTGTCAGCCAGACTTGACACATTGACACAGATTATATCCGATGTAGCTATTTTATAGATATTCATTACTCTACACATTACAATAAAATATGATTAAAAAATCATAAGTAATAAATATTTAAAATATTTTCCACTATTTATGATTATAATACATGTCACCAGTTAGTTAATGCTAAAAACTTGTAACACTTGAAAAGTTTTGTAAAATAGGCTAAAATGTTATATATATATTCGTATTTATTATTTTATCTGTGTGTGCATTCACTAATGAGTTGATGAAAGAAGCAAAAACCAAAACATGTAAAATCATAATTAGATACCTTGCATTGTAATAGAATCTGATTTTTGTGCTCTATAAGTTTTACTTATTTTCGTGATTCACTCGGGTTTTTTTTCTTGAGTCCTTGAAAGTGAAGCTTACGTGACTTCGAAGTTCGTGCCCACTACGCATAGTTACAAGAAAATCAGGGAAACATGCTCTTACCATCGAACTATTTACTCTAGGAAAAAAGTGTAAATTGAATTTGTTTTGTACAATATAATTATTACAATGTCATCCAAAAAAACGGTTATATATAATGCTAGTCACGTAGTTCACGAAGGAAGTGAAGGTGTCATGGCTCCTTGTTTTAAAGTAGATCCAGATGTTCAAATAAAGGATGTACCTACAAATGGAGAAGAATATTTGCGAACCGTTATACTGGAACGCCAGAATTACTCTGAAGTAACTAAATGCGCCGTAGATTATTCACAATTTGCTCAAAATCAATCTAGTTTTGTACAAGAGGTTTGTACAATTTACTTTTATATACAACCAGGTTCATGTCTTTAGTTTTAACATAATGTGCAGTGAGTAGTATCTTTTAATGTTGAATATTTGGACTACAGTTATTTTGAGGAAATTAGGTGTGTAAAGTTAAGTACCAGCTTTGTTTATACAGATCGAACATGCAACAGCACCTGAATTTTTATTACCAACAAGAGAATGGCAAAACATTCAAGTTGCAGATTTCTCTGATATAAGAATGTATATATCACGATTATTAGCTAAAAAGAAATTGTGGCCTTCAGATTTTAAAACGATCAACTTCGATCAGAACAGTGCTGGCAGATGGAAATATTTTTTTGATCACAATGAACCGACACTGAAATGTGTGCTTGGCTTGAAACACTCATTGTTAGATGGTGGCTTAGAGTATCTAATAGAAACATTAGATGATGTTGTGCCCGGTCAAACAATTGATTACAAAACAGGTAAAGCCAATCACGAAATGAATAATATATTAGTAACTCTGATGTTGTAAATTATAAGTGCCTGTCAAATTAAAACTAGAGTTAAGGAACACTTTCTGAGCTAACACTTATATTGTAAATTGTTCAATTTTAGGACAATGGATATATGCATTTTTGGCATGTACAAGACAACCATTGTTGTCTGATACCATCAGTATTTTAAGGACATTAGCAAGAAAATGTGCCAAAATAAGGTTTGTATTAAAATAATTATGTTATTTATAAAAATGTAGTAGCGCAGGAATATCTATATTATCAGTGAATTTTAGTCTGCCCACTCCAGGGTTCTAGTTTTAAATAGTAGATTGTACCTCTTACTTTACAAAGCTGTATGTATTTTAAAACATATAATAAAAAATATTATACTCCCTATAATGGTGAAGGACAAATGAGGAAACCTGAACACCTCAGAGTATATTAAAAATATGTTTTCTGGATATGGTGAAGTATGGTGAAGTCTGTGAGTCCACACTTTGTTGGTGTGGCAGATTATAGTCTCAAACCTTCTCCCTATCAGAGGTGGATGACCTGTGTCCAGCTGTGGAACAAGAGAGGTCTGAATACAAAATCGTGGTTTCTCAGACCTTATTATAGATTGATAGATGATATATTGATGATATATCTCATAAGTAGTAAATATTAATTAATTAATTAACACATTTGTCTTACAGATCTCGTCTTGACAATGAAGATGAAAATTCAAGGTTAAATGCAATGTCCTTAAATTTATTTATATGTTTGGTGTCTAGATATTTTAGGCAATATGATTTATCTGATCCTTTCACTGAAACCATTGTCTGGAATTAATGTCGATAAAACCATAAAATATTTCTACAATAAGATTCATTAAAAATTTAACAAATTTGTAAATCTGAAATGAAGTATGAATTATTTTTATAACAAACTATTTTCTGTTGACAAATTATAGTCATTGGTTCGGGTCTGTTCTGTTCTGATATAAATGGTAGACTCCCAATATTATTTTTTACTCAAAAAAGTTTTGACTAGACTAAACTAGTAAGTGGGTGAAAAATACAAGAGAGTGAACATTTTATGACATACTTTCCTAGGGTAATACAAGGTTAAGATAAATTATATTGGATATATAATATGTTTTTGTTTAATAGCTTCTTATTAGGTAGGTAAAAAGTACATTTTATATTGTCTATTGCTGTTCATGTATACTATACAAATAGGTACTTTTCCAAATTTATACTTTTTTATGAGGTTAACATTTTTGTTATAAATAAACATCTAGTTAAAAAAAGTCGACAGACATTACGAAAACGCACAGCTTTTTTACGCAATGATTGATGCAAATACGACTGACTGATATTTTTGTATAGTGGTTAAAGACCCTGACTACTAACTCAGAGGGGGGGGGGATGATTCCCATCCAAAACACTGTGTGATGATGACATGTTTGATCTGTCTGAGTGTAATAATATCTAAGAACAAGTATTAGGTACTCATAATGTGTATACATATTATGTTTACGTTCACCAGTTGTGTGGTTACTTTGTGTTATTTGGAATTAGATGGCTTTGTGTGGAATTATTTATTAAATATACACAAGCAGCATCTACTTGTAGTGGTGTACTCGTGATCGAGTGGTTATATAAATATTGGCCTATGATCAATTATCTATTCATGTGCTGATAACTCTGTTATCTGTAAATGTTATCAGCCATATAAAATACAATATCCGATGTTATTTTATCTGATTTATATACTTAATCAAGTACTTGTACCAAATGTTATGAAAGAAAGTACTATAGGTTTCATAATAGATAGCTTTCTTAATCACAAAAATGCTGTCACGAATTTTGTTAAAAGAACGTTTACAGAGACCGGATTTCTTATCAATCGCAGCATGTGATACACCTGTCAATCATACGTATAATATATTTGATAATGTAAAATTCGTATTCGATAAGTATTTCAAATGTATACATATATAAAAACAATACAAACTTTTTGCTCGTAAAGAGAGAGTTCTCGTATCAACAGAATCGCATTTATTTATACAACGATATTTTTGATTGCAATAAAGATAGAAAGCCCTGTTGATTGATTAACTGAGTACTTGTTTACGGATATTCCTCAGAGTCGACTGCGAAGTGTACACCAATTTGTTCACGCACGGTATCTTCGAGCTTCGCTAGCATGAGACTCTCTCGATGACTCATACGCGGCGATTCTAGCAGTCCTGGACATTCAAAAATACACTGTAATATTTATAGATTACTTGAAATTAATATTATCATTAATATGTGAGACTATTGATATACGTCAACATAATTAAATACTGTTTAGAGACTCCCATTTTGTTTCTTTTTATATACGAGTATATGCCTCAACAGACTTGCCGCCTATGCCCGTTTTAATTTAAAATATTTTTCGTAATTTGTAACCATGTGTAAAGGACAGAGATATTTGGCAGTCTGTGGTTGCTGCCTACGCCGTTAGTGACCTGTCGTGATGG
This sequence comes from Passova gellias, assembly GCA_018249975.1. Lineage (NCBI taxonomy): Eukaryota > Metazoa > Arthropoda > Insecta > Lepidoptera > Hesperiidae > Passova > Passova gellias. Next base: position 9,070 of record DWUN01003021.1, read on the forward strand.
TATGTTGTTGTTGTTGTAATCTTTGGTTTGTTTTGTTTTTTATTCCATTATCTCCATTCATCTTCGATTGCGGATCGCCATTTCAATGTTATAGTTCTCTATCCTGTCCTATTTTGTTACTTACCTTCTTTGATGCACCTCGCTACTTCGATCGCTTCGTACACCAGACCGGCGCTGTTGTTGAAGTTGTAGTGTAAACTGGACGTATGCAAAGGAAAATGCTCCGCCTTCCCGTCAACATTGATAAACGTGTTCGGGAAATGGAATGGATCCTCTACCTGAAAAAAAATTTCCCTGTTACTGTAAATGCCTGATGTTTTTTCTTTTCAATGTTATTCTTGGTACGATTTTCGATAACACACCGTAATTCTACCGGCCGTCCCAACCACTGTCGCTTTGTTCCACAGTTTCACTCTGGAGTGTGCGTTGAGTACAGCTCGCCTGCCGCCCGTGTACTCTAGTATGATTGTATCGACGATATCAACGCCGTCTTCGTTCAGCTCCCCTACCGCCGTTACCTTGATTGGCGCATCTTTAAATATGAACTGAGCGAACTGTAGAGTGTATATGCCGATGTCCAGAACGGCACTTCCGCCCATTTCCTTTTTGCTGAAAACGTTAAGTTTGAATTTTTTCACATCGAATCATTGGAGAAATTTAAAATTAATGTCATGTCATTTATAAAATTATTGTAATAAAGTGTGCCTATGAATTTTACCATAGCCTCTCCACCGTGACAATGGGGACACCAAAGTTTACTTCGACAAACTGTATGTCGCCCAGTTTTCCTGCATTAATTTCCTCCTCCACGGCTCTGTACGCCGGCGAGAACCTCGACCATACTGCTTCCATTAAGAACAATCTCTTTTTCTTCGCAAGATTGATTATGCTTTCTGCTTGCTTATAGTTCAGGCAAAGCGGTTTTTCGCACAATACATGCTTTCCAGATTCAAGGAACAACTTCGACAGTTCATAATGATCAGGGTTTAAAGCACCGATGTAAGCAACATCTAGAAATTTAAAAGTCAGTTTTTACTCTTTTCCAAGTAGATGTCACAAAAAATATAATGTAACTGAGTATGTAGTAGTATTATGCTGATAAGTAACCAGCAAGTTCATAAACGTACCGATATCATTACTCTTGGCTAAATCTTGGTAGGAGTCAAACACTTTAGCAATATTGTGGATTTTTGCGAATTCCGCTGCCCTGTTCTTGTCACGGGCGGCTACAGCCGCTATCACTTGATCGCCTTTATCCGGGTAAGTATTGAAGGCATTGACGAAGTCATGGCTGATTTTACCAGCAGATACAATACCCCAACGAAGCGACATCTAACAAAAATTTGTTAAAGTAATGTTATTTTGTTCTTTTTATCGTTTAATGTTATCTTGTTATTTTTATAAACAAGATATGTTGTTTTTACGACAATTATTTAATAACAGTACGTCTTGTGATATCTCAGTATAACTGCATAACTACTTTTGTGACGATAGCAATTTTTCCATTGCTATCTGCCCAGATAAATTAGAAATCGAACTTCAGTAGATTAAAATTTTTTTTTGAACTTTTAGTGAGAGGACCATGTAATACGCGTAATAAGTATACAATGTTGGATTCCGAAGAATTGAATGTCTTCCCGCAAAGAAGGTATAGCTCCCGTCATTTGCGTCAAAAGTAGAAGACTTACTTGCATTAGCAGAAGTTTGAGTATACATATTCAATTTTTGCAATCGCGGTCAGTGCTGACGTACGCAAATTATAAATTTTAAATATGAAAATATTGTACGTCCACCAAAATGGAAAAGACAGTTGTTAATTATGATTGTATTATCTTCAATAGTTTTTCTACTCTGAATGCACCCATACCTACTTGAGTATCCTAAATGTTTGCTTATGAAAGCCTAGTCATAAGGATAATAGTATATTGCAAGACCAAAACCATATTGCAAGTAGGAATTTTTTTTTACTTTCAAAATGACGAAAGTATATTTTAATCGGCTCTTTTCCCGGTCTACAATACCGTGAGAGAGCCGGCAGTCGCAGAACGATAGAAATTTTCGGAATTTAATAAAAATCAAACATATATTAGGTACCTATATACCTTAAAATTAATAAATTAATTTGTGTTTAATTTTAAATTTCATGTAGGTGGAATAAATAAAATTGACATCACTAATTAACTTATGTAGTATTTATGATAGGAAAAGGTATTATTTAGTTTGTTTATTAAATAATAATGTTTTATAACGCATAAGCGCTGTAATATTATACGTTATGATTTATATCGACGAAGTTAAAAAAAGTTCAAGTTTATCATACTTTATTATAGTTTGAAGGTAAGTAATATGATGATGATAAAATTATTAAATAAGTACAACTGCAACCTAAATAATACTGATCAATCCCAGACATTACGTATTTTAACAGCAAGGCGAAATACAAGTATCTGTTACTACCTTATAATTGTTTATAGTAGCTCAACCCGTATTTATATGCAATTTTGTCTTTTTTTTCAGGATATAAAAATAGGTTGCAACTAAAAATAATACATCGTAATTATGGCTAGATGGGGACCAATTAAAAAACAATACTAAGAACTTCGTAAGGCTTAAAAAATTAAATAAATCTTTCATAACGTTGAGAGAAAATACATAACTTACTTGAATTGTAATAACTCGTCGACTGCGGATCTGTTTTATCTGTCTATAGTTTTAACGTTTTTGAAGACCGGTCTTGTAAGTTGCCAGCAATAAAATAACCCATGAGTATTGATTGATGGCTGTTGCGATGGAAATTATCGTAGATATATTATATTGTTATCTGTAAAGTTATCAACACTTGGGTTACGTGGATATTATTTTATAATTAATACTTCATTCTATTAACATTTTTAACAAATCTTTATTGTGCTTTGTGAAACAAAAAAAACGGTTTGGTATTTCGTCGGTAGCACAAGTGTAACATAATTTTCGGGCCAATCATTCAATATGATCGATAAGTTTAGTCCAGTGTGAATTAGGTAGAAAATTCAATCAATTTAATTAAGTAAGGGAGTCACTCAATTTGTCAGTTAATCACGCTAGCACTCAATTTGAATCAGATTAGTATTGTTTAAGTGCTGATAATTTAGTCAGCTCAGCAAAAGTTCACCTATTGGTTTTCAGCAGCAAAAGTTTACCTATTGGTTTTGATCGCTTGGCTACAACCCAGCTCATCTAGTTTATCGTGTTAGTCGTAGGTTTCATTTATAAATCCTATAGCCACGACTATTTATTAGGTATGTTAGATTAAAATTCAGCTACAGTGGAAAGGATTTACAGCTTTACAGTTCTACCCTGTAAAAATATCTATGTTAGCAATAAACATTATCTAAGTGTGTCTTTATCAGCTTTCCGGTTATCATAAAACGGGCTATTAATTCCTTATTTATAATCAGATAGTTATGTCTGAACTATTTGCTGACCTTTTGGACATATGGACACGTTGGAATCGACAAATGGTAACAGTAACAGTGAAGGTATACTATGAAGGTAGTGAACGAGCTGGTAGCAGTCACGAGTGGCCGCTCCCGCCTAAAGACATCTGCAACGGACCTCTAATAGGGCTGTAAGGATGGGACTGTTAGTGTGAATTCAGTTAATAGGTGTTAATAAG